>PVLD010023563.1:0-27147 GCA_004027595.1 Dinomys branickii | reverse complement strand
TGCATGTCTGTATATGGGTCCATACATCTACAATTCGAAGATATCAATGGATAAAGCAACAACTACTGTTGAGACCATATCACCTTGTCTATAGATTAGTTGTGATTGTACTATTTTCTATGATAATGGGTGTCTGTTTGTCAATATGTTTTTGTACTTTTATGTTTCTAAAATAAAAAAAAAAAAAAAAAAAAAAAAGAGTATGAATAAATGTCCAAAATAATTTCTTCATTGTTCACACATCATATTTAATTAACCTATTATTTTAAAATACTTTGAAATGTGTAAAATATCGAGAAGGACTACAAAACACTTCCAAAACCAGTAAGACATTGATACTCAACAATATATAAATATACTATATTATTATACTATATTATAATATATATTATATAAATATTATATTATTACTGTAACAAGCATTATTATTACAACAAAATTGTCTGCAATATTAAATGATAAATGCACAAGTACCATAAATCTTCTTCCACTGGTACTCAGTAGATATTTCATGTGATTCTCATTACTACAGGAGGCTCTTCTTTTTTTTTTTTTAATTATTTTAAAAGTAAAAGAACAAAAACATATTAACAGACAGACACAAAGTAGCATAGGAATAGTACAATCAAAACTGATTTACAGGGCTGGGGATATAGCTCAGTGGAATAAGCACCTGCGTGGCAAGCACAGGGTCCTGAGTTCGATCCCCAGTACCGCCAAAAAAACAAAAAAAACAAAAAAAAAAACAAAAACACAAAACTGATTTACAGACAAGGTGACAAGGAATCAACAATTGTTGTTGCTTTACATATTGATAACCTCGAAGTGTATATTCAGGAACACAGATACAGACATGCAAAATTGATCAAACAATTAATCATCAACTATTCCTTACTATAAAGTGACCTAGGTCAGTAGTACAACTATGTAAGATATGCTGTACATACATACTTACTTTCTTACATATTTTTTTATATATATAATTTTTCAGGAGACTCTTCTTATATGCCCAGTATTCCAAGATATCAAATTCACCTTACTCAGAGAAGAGATTATATTTAAAAGTTGATTTTTGTAGAATATTGCAATTTTTGAAAGAGTTTTACCTTTTATTTCACTGATTAAGAAAAAATGATGCAAGAATAACATTATAAAGAATTTTAGAGTAACACGTCTATTAGATAAATATTTATTTTATTAAATAATTAAATGCCCCACTGTTTAGAACACTTTTCATTGGGTTTACATATATACAGGAGATACAGCAAAAACAAGTTTTTAAAACCTGAACTTGTGAAAATCCCGTCTCTAATACTAATTTCATGGGTTCAGTTTGGTGGTAGAGACAAGCTCTCATGAGATACTTGAATCATTTTTGTAGCAACGTCTCCCTAGAGATTCATGGATGAACTGAATGTGTGTCTAAATGTTCTCCACAAGGCATTGCAGGCTCACCCTGCTGCTGCTTCACAGTATGCACAAATCACATCACATTACAAAACTATGAATATATTTTAGAGAATTCATATCCTTATACCTTATATAGGGCCACAAACATAGGTATTTCAAATACACAGTGGTGATCACACTTAGAAGAAAAATAAATGCAAACACTAAATTAAAATGCCATGAAGTAATAGAATCTTTCATTGACTTATTCAAACTATTTTGAAGACTTCTCATGGACCATCAGTACTGTGGGTACCTTGAACAAACCAAAAGAACCAGAAGCACCTTTTCTATTTTTGTAGAGCTTTTATGTTTGAGGATAGGGATGAGACAATGAAAACAATTAAATAAATGTCATAAAAATAAATTAAATAAATATGCCATGTGTCATGCATAGAAGTGCTTAAAATAAAAACAAAAACAAGACATCTACAAAGGTAGGGTAATGGTAGAAATATTCTAAATAAGTGTCTGATTAAAGGAGAAAATACAAATGCATTTGATTTATTATGAAAATGTATTTACACACTCAGCTTCAGCAGGTTTTCCCTGGTTCTGGTGATATAATTTGGGCATTGCGAGGTTGTTCTAATCGTGGCTGAGGGCTCCGTGTGTTTGGCATATGTGAAACTCACCTAGATCTGCCCTCTTAGGGCCTGTTTTCCCTTGAAACTGAACTGCGTTTCCTTCATCAAAATAATAGATTTGAAGCCAAATCATAGAAGGTTTTCTTTTGTCAAATATATTTGCATTTCACTGGGCAAAAGAAGTCATGTATTCGAATACATTGTAAGAGAGAAGTGTTTTTAAAGCATAATAATAGAACACTGTAAAGGTACATGTCAGAAATATGTATTTATTGTATATATATTTATACATACATAATAAATACACAATATCTATCTATATATTTAGATAGATAGATAGATAGATAGATAGATAGATAGATCAAATATTTCATCTCTTGTGCTCCGGAAAATACAGAGTGTTCTGGTTGGGATAAATGTGTTGTGTTTCAATTTCATTGATATATGAAAATATTGCAGGATTTTGAGGAGAATTAGGATATTACCTGACATGTGTCTTACACAAATCACTTTGGTTATCTTTGAAAATAGACTGTCATGGAGCATAGGAAAGCTTATAAGGTAGTAAGTGGACAAGAAGATAAGCAGAGAAAAATGATTCAGTTGTCAAAAGGTGAAAATGTATCATTGCATAACCTTCAAGCCACAGTGAGACAGGTAAATGGTAAGAGAGGCATGTGTAACCACCAGAGACATTTCTAGCTGAAAACCACACAACACAGTGTGCTAATCCATAGTCACCGGAAATGTGGGTGTGTTTATTATTTATATCTCAGTTCACGTGTAACATCTTGGAGTTCTTCCTAGTCACTTTTGAATGTACACATTGACCTTCTAGTTCCACTATCTAAGTCATTGTTTCTCTGTAAGAGTAGGATATGTGTGTATTTTTGGATATTTATTAAACATTCCTTTGCTAATAGAAGCTCAGTAGGGTGTAAACGCCTCTCTATTTAGTGCTTTTAAGTATGGAAATATGCAATCTCTTCAACAATGTTCAAGGCCTTCGCATAAATATCAGCTCACAAATCACTCAGTAGGTATGTGTCAAAGTGACAATCATTTTTGAAGACACTATCCAATCTATTTGGTTTTCCTGTGGTACTATTGAAAGGAAATACTTTTAAAAATCTTTGAAATAGAAAAGATCTCTACAGCATAATTTTAAATTCTTGAGAGAAATTTTGTCTGGAAGGTTTATGTGACCTCCTCTTAAATATCTTTTAAGGTCATTACGTAGGACTTTGTTGTTCCACCCTGGATTACATCTTTGCCTGAAAGCTCTTTCTTAATTTGAAAATGATTTGCCATCTGGAGAGGTTGGCAAGGAAATGCAGTTTTAATTTAGAACACTTCAAACCCTGACTATGTGAGTATTTACCCATTTAGTCCTTAGCTGACACCTCTTCACTGTCATTTGACTTAAAAGTTAAATGCAGAGCGAAAATGCCAGGTGGTATCTTCAAAAGTGTACCTGGATGTTTCTTTGCTAGATCGTTGGGTTCATTAGATATATTTTCTACCTCACAAATTAAGCAAGAATTTTGCCAAATCTCTTATCATTGTGTGGCAAGTGGCCCCTTTAGTTTCTTCTGCCATTTCTCTTAATCTTCTCTAAGCTTTCACCAACAGACCCCTCCAGGTCATTTAAACTTTGCTAGTACAATTCTAGCTCCCCTTCAACATATATTAATGGAAATCTCAGTGCTCAGAGTTGCGTATGTTTTAGTTCAAGGTATACCAGATTTTATAAAAATCAGATTTTATTTACAAATTCCTATCAAATTTTCCCGAAATTCTCAGTTTACAAAGATTGTTTTATTATAATTACAAATACAGTGGGTCAAGAATTCAATTGTATGGGTCAGTTAGATAGGGACACGGAAAACTCTTGCGCTTAGTCAAGCATTTGAGTGTGACTGTGTAGAGTGGGTAGAGAAGCCTGCGCTACCTATGTGTGCACAGGCCTCAGCTGGACACTGAAAACCTAAATACAGGAGAGTAAACATTGCTGGCTTGTCTACAGCTTACAGCAACACCCATTTTGGGTCACCAGCTTGGTGACTGCTCATCTTGGAAGCTCTCAGCCTCTACATTGAAGCAACCCAGTTCCTAATACTATGTGCATTTCTTCCTCTCAAAGAAAGAAGAAGGAGCTGGGGATGTAACACAGTGCAGAATTTCTGGATTTAATCTCAGATACTAAACAGTTTTCCAGTTCTTTCATCGTGGTGAATAAAGTCTTTATCTTGGCTGACAAGACTCTTGTGCTGGTTCAGATCCACCAGTGTCTTCCTTTCATTCCAGATTTCACTGTCTCTCCTAACTCAGAATTTCTCACTCTATTATCACCTTTACATGGAATCCAGAGCATTATTTAGCCCCTAAATGAAATACAAATGAACAGGTTACTGAATCAATGAGTAAATGAATTAAGAAGTCCACTGAATAACAAGTCCAAAATTTTAAATAAAATCAGTGATTTCCAATGCTACATATAGTAAAACTATAACTCAGTGACTAATCCCCTTGATTGGAATTGGCTTCTCCCTACAGTCCTATTCTACTTTCCACAAATGTGTATGTATGTACATACAAACATTATTCATATGTTCCACATCAATATTGAAGTCTCAAATATATTGGTCAAAATTATACAAAGATTTTTAAAGCAAACATTCATGGAAGTTTGTGTTATTCTATGGATAATTTAATATACAACAAAAGTCATAGAAGGTTATAAGCTTAAATATGTGTTTTATACTGACCATAAACGTACCAGTTGAATCACAGATAATTTATTTTCAGTAAATAACAAGTGTTATCATGATAAACACAAAAGTCTTTGAGGTCAAAGAGAGGTGGTTCTAGTTCTATTTTTCCAAATTACTATTGGCAAAATTTTGCCAATACAAAGCAATTAATAAATATTGACTCATATCAATATTACTATGATTATTTTAAAAATATTAACACTGCAATTTATTTGCCACCACTAATTATACATTCTTGTATTTAGACAAAGATGAGGTAAATTTCATCAGGTGAATATTACTTAAAATTAATAAAGTTTTTTAAGGTTTATCAGTGCATAATATTTTCTTAAGTATGTTAATTTGCAAGAAATAAAGTGAATATTGGTGGTGGAACTGACTTGCTTTGCTTACTTGAAATACTAAACTGATCAAGTGGAATCTGAGTAAGTGAAAATTTTTCAAGAATCTGAGTAAATGGATCTGTCTGGTTTCATATACCTCTGCATTATATGACTAGTTGTGTGTTCTTGCACATCTGGTGACTATTATTGGGAACAAATATCATTACGATGTGTGAAAAAATGCAATTCTGACTAATTCTGAAGTATCTTGGTGACGGTGCATAATATTCTAAGCCAATTACTAAAAAAATTAATTAATAAATATAATAAAATTATGTCACCATCTCATAAAAGTAACTTTTGCTGATATTCAAGATCAACTGAAGAGTTTGTTTTACTTTCAGGTTCATCTTATAAGTGAGAAATTTGGGCTAATTAATTAACTCCCCCAAGCTGTTTAGATGTAGAACACAGAAAACTAAAAAAGGTCACCATTTCTTGAAAAGATAACATTTACCCTTCCCATAACAAAATTTGTCTCTTTAAACTACCTTTTAATCTCTTCTGACTACCTATAACTCTCTTCTTTTTCTTCTATGTTCTTAGCAAGTTTGCTCTACTTGTAGTGGTATAGCCAGGAATGTACTTTTCCAGGGAAGTTACTTGAAAGAGTTTTGACAGTTCCTATCAAGAAAAAGCATCTAGTGGTGACAGCCATGAATAATTACTCAGCACCTGTCTTTGTTTATAGAACTAAGAAAATCACAAAATGTACACAAATCTTCTCATCATTTCATATTCTAAAAACAGATTTCCTTTAATAGAGGCTTTCTAGAGTCTTTCTTTAGCATGGACAAACTATGGTAGTAGAGTTAAAGAAACAATAACAAGTTTTTATCGTTATTATTTTCTGCATTTGGATTTGTCATGAGTGTTGAATGGGGATGAAAAACACGCAAACAATGACTGTGAATCAAGTAACTAGTTTTCCTTGTAGTGTTACAGATCATTAAACTACTTCCCCTGATTCTCAGGTGCTTTAAATCATAGAATTTTATCCTTTCTAGATGGCATTATTGGTAGGGAAACAAATCAAAGGTTGAGTATCAGTGCATTAGTCAGCTTTCCCATTGCTAGGAAAACATAACTGACACCTAGAATTCTAAGGAAGAGAGTAGTTTGGCTCTAGTTTTCAAGGGACACAGCAGATTGACAGCTAGTTCCAAAGCAGGATCCTTGCGCAGGGGTCGGGTAGTGACTGAAGATAGCTGCTCACATGTGGTGGCTTGAAGCACAGCACAGGAAGAATACCAGAACAGAAGGCAACAGAGCTCAGATATAGATCGTAAACCCGCACCTCCATGACACATACAAACACACATAGAAGAGTTCTTTATTAATCCTTTGCATTAATCCTTTAGCTCTTACAAGGATCCAGCAGACCATTGATCTTAGCCTTCTCAATCAATGATTAAAATGTAGAAAGTTGTCATGGTTTGTGTTTAGATATCCCCACAAGCCTCATGGAGTCATGAGGTGGGCTTCGAGAGATTCTGAATGATCCATAGTCCAGTGCTGGGATTGTGGGTGTGAGTGCTTCACCTGCCCTGGGGCGGGAAGCCTGCGTATAGTATAAGGGAGGGAAAGAAGTTTGCTCTTTCTGCTCTTCCCTTTGCTCTTGCTGCTTTTGCTGTTTTCTGCTGCCATGAACTCTTTCCCTCTACCATGTGCCACTCTGCCTTGAAGCCAGCCAAGTATAGACAGAAACCTCCACAAACTGTGAGCTACAAAACTTTTCCTTCCTTCATTCTGGGCATTGGGTATTTTGTCTCAGCCACAAGAGAAAAGTAACCAAGACTGGGGTTAATAAAAATTTGACAATGTATGAGCAATAATTAATACTGTATATTGACCTACTTTATCAGAGTTTAGATAGCAGTATTATTATATAAATGCAATAATTATTCTAGTATGTGAATTGAAACAAGGCACAGATGGAAAATATTAGTAACTATAACACAGCATTTGTGCCAGTTCTATTTTAAGTTTTACACATATTAACATTTAAATTTACAGTCCTTTAAAGCATATCTTCTATTATTTTCTCTATTGACTTTCAAGTATCCAATTTATTTATATCACTGATGATAAAGTTAGTTAATTCCATCACTGAACAATTTTTCTCTTGTTGAAATATTTTCTAACTTCACCTACCACTTTTCTTTCATCTCAGCTACACTGGAAGAGGCATTTTAAAAGTAGTTGGGCCCAATGGATTGGTCGTATATTGTGAAACTAATATACTTAACAGAATTAATTTAAACATTATTGTTAAAAAAGCACTGTAGAATTTATGGGTAGAACTTATGAGCAGTTTTTTTTTTTTTTCTTATGAGCAGTTTTGAAGGATGTGTTGACTAATATAAGCTACAAAACTTATCTCTCTAAACTATATTAGCAAAGTTGTAGTCAGTTTTAGTAATATAAAATAGGTTCATGAAAACATTTTATAGTCTGAAAGATCTTACTCCTTAAAATATTAAAACCATCAAAATAGAACCCAAAGAATGAGTAGAATGCCTGTGGACAACAAACCCTATCAAATACATCCAATGTCACAGTTTTCTTTTCGGGGTCCTAAGCTTCCATATTGACTTTTAAGATGTGGTGATTTTTGTCTCATTATGTACATCATTCTTGCCATACTAAACCATGTCTGTTTACAATGCAGCTTGTGGCCAGAAAGTTGAGGTCCGTTTCTAATCTGGCTCTTGTTTGTTTAATGGGATCATAATGTGGCCTGAAGAAACAAAGAGGGATATTGTAACACATACAAATGTTTGCAACAGCATATCCAAAGGGGAGATTAAAACTATTAAACTAATACATATATATGCACATACATTTTTAGGGCTGCCAAGTACATGCCAGAATGTCCCCTAGAAATGCCCCGGTGAAGTAACGCTGGCGTAGCTAGTAGCTCCATCGCTATTCTTTGCCATGTCTTGCACTCTGAGTTAGGAACATTCCTACCCTCCACAATGTACTTACTCTGGCATTTACAATTGAATTCATAAAGGTGCTTTCACACCAGGCGTGGTGGCGCACGCCTCTTATCCCAGCACTCACAAGGCTGAGGCATTAGGGTCATTGATGTTCGAGACCAGCCTGGGCTACAAAGTGAGCTCAAAGCCAGCTTGAACTGCATGGCGAGACCCTATCTTAAAAAAAAAACACATACAAAAAACACTCTTTCACACTGGACCTTGAAACTCAGGTATGATTTTCAAAGATATATTCATTACTACATTAGCCAAATATTAGTTACATCATTCTTTGAAATATAAATGTGAATTTTTTTGCATAAGGATTTAAATTGAATACCTAAGAATGATGAAAAATGAAGGAGGGATAATATAGACCATTTTTACAAGAGTTATAGGCAAGGAAAAAAGATTGACATCAACTTATGAACTTTTGAAAGAATTCTGATTTCTAGCCATGTCTATAAAATTTATAAAATATTGTAACATTTATAAAGTTTCAGGCTACTTTAATGAAACCAAAAGTGATGGAGTTAGAGAAAATACATTAGTTGCTGTTTAGGATTACAGAAATGATGTGGGGTTTAAATCAATATTTTAAATTCCTACTTTTAAAAGGAATTTTCATCAGATAGTTAAATACCTCTGTACTATAATAGTTACTGATAATTAACACTCAGGTTACATTATTTCATACCTGAGTGTGAACACTAGGTGCTAATTAGTAAAATAGTACATGTGTAAAATTTAAATTTAGTACATGAAATAAAATTGTTGAAGTAAGTTTCATTATTTTGTATGGCTCCCTACTTTCATTTCCATTTTTCTTTAGTCATGAAGTCCTGTATAACTTCCTATTGTTTCATACTGGAAATTTCTGAGTAACATGAGTTTGTTGAAGATACATTGTATTTTTTATTAAACTCAAGGATAATTTGAATTTAAAAGATATCTACATATGTACATTAAGACCCTGAAAGGAGAGTTCTAACTATATGTATATTATCTAAGGTAAGAATTACTGCGTTAACATGAAGAATAAACTCTTCTGTCTACCTAAAGGGGAAAATAAAGAGTATATTTTTTGATAAAAGAACAAATCCAGTTACCAACCCAGATCAACTTGATGATTTCAACTGTTATTCTTATTCAGAAGGAAATATTTACTAAAGGATAGAATGCTACACAGTCCACAAGGAACACAAAGTTTCAAAACATGACTAGGCAATAAGATGTAAAAGCATCTTTTATTTCCTAGGCATTCATAGTTTGTTTACTGAGATTCATATTCAAATCTTGAGCTATTTTAATGTATTCTGAAATTTAAAAAGATAAAATAAATTTATTTTGGACTGGAAATTTTATTCATACCTGTGTACTTACTGCCTGTAAATTATGTGCATTCCATATTACCTTAGATATATCACATGCATCTTTTTTATTTTTTATTTTTGGCAGTCCTGAGGATAGAACATAGGGTTTTGGCACTGAAGTACTTCCCTGGACTACACTTTACGCTTCAATTTTAATAGAATGTCTTGCTAAATCACAAATTATCCAGGCTGTGCTTGAACTTACAATCCTCCTGGTAGCAGCCTGGGTTCCTGCGATGACAGGCCTATGCCACCTGGTCTGTCTAAAACTGAGTTTCTATCAAAAATAAAATAAGGAAGGTTGTAAAGAAGTGCAGGGAAAATGTATGTGGGTCTTTGTAACTCTCTCAAATTTTTGATGTTATTTCTTGTAACAAGTTGAAGTGAAAACAACAAAAACTGAAAACCAAACCAAAATAGAAACATTTGCTCCCCATAAGTAACTGGAATTAGAATTAAGCACAATTTAAGTATAGGGATCTCTCTTGATCATTTAATAAATTTATTTTCTTTATCAAATAGATGGGGTAAAACATACAGGCATGGAGCACTGGAACTTGTTTTGTTCTCGCAAAGACAAAGTCAATGATTTGAAGACATTAAGTTTATCTAGATTCAGGGAGCTTCAAATTATCTCACATTCTATTAACATAGTTACCCCATCGACATATGCACTCAAATATTCAATGTCACTAATCGTTTTCTTAAAAGTATACTTGTCTTCAAAAAATGTCTTAAATTTTTAAAAACTTGCCACATGCAATGTAAGAAAAGAAAAACCAAATCAAATTCTATAGTATTACATTCATCACTGGTTTCATTTTCTGAAGAGAATCAAATTTCATTAGATATTCTGAATGTGTTGATTTGCATCACTTCTTGGAAAAGATATATCTCCAATGACTAGATATGGTCACATTCACAACTTTAGGTCGAATATAAGAAATGAAAAATTAATTTTTGAAATAATTGCCTTCTCCTTTCTCACGTCTAATTGTTATTTAGAAAAAAAGAGATGAACATATTTTGGTATTATTTCATTATAAGATATCAAAATTATGCTTTACTGGATATGTATAATTAACTCATTGGTATAAGCTTATTATAGTCTCAATTTTACAAAAATGGAAGTATAAGTACAAATAATTTATGCACTGAGTGTTAGCTCTGTCTTGGGAAAACAAAGCCAAAATTAAAACCATAGCACTGACTTCAGTACAAGAATTTATTCTGTATTTTTCTATATTCTCAATTTCCCTTCACCTTGGTTTGTGATTTTGCTTATGTCCATTTAGTTGAATTTTTGAAACAAAGATAAGTAAATATATACATGTAAATGCACTGGGTCAACTATGTCACATTCTTTCACCTTCAACTTCATGATACTTTCAAAAGGTCTCAAATTTTGCTAACAAGGAAGATACACTCTAAATGTTATTTACACTTAGTAACTGGTTTTATATTACTATTTTGAGTATGTCTGTATGCTTCAGGAAAGAACTTCAGATATCTGTTGCCACTGGAAAACAGACTCAGGAATTTTGCTTAACAGCTCAAAGGGCAGCATTATCCCTGTTTCTGAGTATCAGTGATTCAAGGAGGTTGGCCTTTCCGCAGGAGAGCAAGCAATGCATCCACAAGGGAATTACAAGCACCCAAGTAGATGTGACTGAGAGAAATAGCAAAGAATAAGATAGACTGAAACTGTTTTGCTGCTGTCGGTGAGGAGAATATAAAGTGACTTTTTATTTTCATTGCAATTGTTAAGAAAATTTTACAAACATTTTGACATTGTTTGAAATGAAAATTCAAGTGAATTTTTCCCCTGGGAACACAGATTTTTACTACAGACAGGTGTATACAAAAATGTATCTCTTGATCTATTATTTTTCAATAGGGAGCTATTTTCTAAGTTTGAATTGAAGTTAATAATGAATTATAGGTACTTATTCTAACTAGAGGCAATCACAAAATGGGTACTTGAATAGATACCTCTTAGATGAAGAAATACAGTCAATAAATACAGAAAAAATGTTCAACATTATTGGTCATTTGAGGACTGCAAATTAAGGCAACACTGAGATTCCATTTCCATCTAAAAAAAAATGGATACCATCAAGAACTCAATTAATTAATTGGCAAGGCTCTGGGGACAAAGGAACCCTTCTCCACTATTGGTGAGATTACAAAGTGATACAACCACTATGGAGATCATTAGGGGTATTCCTCAAAACACTAAAACTAGAAACCCCATGTTATCTAGCCAATTTCCTTCTAGAAGTCTCCCCCCAAAAGTTAAAGCGGCCATATTACAGAGGTATATGCATATCCACTTTTATAGCAGCACTGTTATTAGTAGCTAAACCTAGGAAACAGTCTATCCATCAAGAGATGAATGGATTAGTAAACGTAGTATTTGTATTCAAAGAAGTACCACTATGCTGTAAGGAAGGATAAACCTGAAGCATTTTTAGGAAAATAGATGCTCCTTGAGACCACAATATTGAGTGAAGTAAATCAGACACACGAGTACAAATGTCACATAGCTTCTATTACATGAAATAATTAGTATATAAAGTATGAAAAACAGTGGTACCTTGGTTCATGAAATGTTCTACTCCTGAAAAATTTGCTTTGCAAATTGAAGCATTTGGCAAAATTTTGTTTTCTTTTGCCAGCCCTTCATGGTGTGATGAACACAAAGACGGCCATCTTTCCACCACAAATACAAACAAACATGACTGTCATTTCTACAGCTGTGGAATAAATTAAGTTCGTAAACCAAGGGGCCACTGTAAAAAAAAAAGATAATATGACAAAAAGAGAGAGAAAAATGTTTTGTATTCTAAGTTTATTTCTTCTCTCATTTTCTAGTTTCACTCTAATATTGTGTGAAAGCTTATTTGGGGCATTTGCATTTCTTTGGATGCACTGTTTTTATTGCTGCTGTGAACACGGTCTAGGTGTCTATTTCTCATAGCTTTGAGAGGACTGCGTAGTTTCATTTTTTGTCTATGCTATAATACCCCACTTCAGGCATCCTTGTTGCTGGTTGTAATATTTCCATTAAGCTTTTTTCTTTAGCTGTGAATTACTACAGAATATTTTTGAAATTTTCAGTAGTATCTGTGGATCTATGATTTTCTGTTCATTTTCCATGTTTTTCTTTTATTTAGTTCAGTGCATTTTTGGTGAAATATGTGTTAAGAACTAATAGTTCTTTTAGAGAACTGCCTCATATCATTATGTGATCTCCAATCCCTGTTTCACTTGCAATATGCAATGAATAATGTCAAAGTATAATAAATCCTTCATTTTGTTGAGTCAATGATAGACTACTGCATTATTTGCGTAACTTTTATGTAATATATGTTTTTATATTTACATTTGCTATAATTTTTTAAAAATGTATACTTTCCATTTGATAAGTAATAGTTTAAAACAGAAAAATATTTGAATTAAGAGTAGCACCTAAACCTTATATCACAAAAGTGAACAATCAGAAAAAGGGGCCAAACATAAGGCTGATGTTTCCTTTCTGTACAATTTCATTTTATTTCCTTCTTGAGTGTAAATTTTCCACTTGTTGGAAAATTTTTGAAATTTTTGCTTTAGTTTGAATTAATAGAAATGGAAGGACCAAATTTACATTATTTTATTGGCAGTTATATAGGAGATAATGACGTTCTCATTTAATTTATTTTGTTTTGTATGCAAATTGCATTAAAAGCGTTGCATTTTCTCACTCTTATTTTAAATTATTTCATTCTATGCATCTGTGTTAGGTAAGGCGCTCATTATTGACATTGACTTTGGATCACAGGAAGTAAATATAAAAAATGCACCACAGAAATTAATCCTTGTATCAGTTGATCTATTTGGTCATTATGTATTATGTCACAAGATGCTAAACTATTTTCGGAAATAAGGAAATAATAATATTTTCCTCAGGAAGTGAACAAGTATAAATTCCAGATTGATTTATCCATCAATCTAACAGTACTTTTGACTATGCAGATCTTACTTCTGTTGTATGGGTTTTCATTCTAGTACAAGTAGGACAATGGCTGCACCCATGTTTGTATCAGCACAGTTTGTAATAGTTAGATGTCGGAAACAACTCAAATGCCCAGAAACTAAGGACTGAATAAAAATGATGTGGTCTTTTTATACAATGGAGGGTTGCTGAGCCATAAAGAAGGGCAAACTAGAGACTGTCATAGGTAAATGGATGCAACTCAAGACCATACTCATAAGAAAAAATAAATCATACTATAAACATTGTATTGTTTCCCTAGAGTGAGAAGCTGAAAAAGTAAATAAGGACCCAAATGTACAGTAGCGCTTGTGAAAAGGGAAGAAGCTGTTCAAAAGCAACGAGAAACTGGGATCAGAGGAACAAATAAAAGGAAAATAAAAAATATATATAAATGATAGTTATAGTTATACTACTAATTTCTCTTAGTTGATTAAAAAGTCTGTGCTAATATTGTTTGAACAATTAAATACTGATAACTTGTACTCTGAGTAATTAATTTAAGGATAGTAATATGCAGTGTATTAACCATTATGGACTATTATCTAGTTTTAAAATTGGGGTTTTTTCATTTTTGCTTCTCTTTAAAATATATATATATTCTAAAACTATTAGTACTATGGCACTTGGAATGAACAGAAATAAAGGTAGAGACGGGAAAATTGCTTAAAAAGTAAATGTAACGGACTATGAATACTATGACGCTACTCTAGATTAATCCTCACACCAGCAGCCAGGCATGGTGGCACATGCCTGTAATCCCAGCACTCAGGAGGCTGAGGCATGAGAATCATTGAGAGTTCGAGACCAGCCTGCACTACAAAGTGAGCTCAAGGCCAGCCTGAACTGCATAGCGAGAATTTCATAGCAAGATCCTGTCTCAGAAAGACAAAAAAACCCAAAACAAACAAACAAAAAAAACATACCAGGAGTGAATCATAGATTTTCCAGAAATTAGTTCTTATCACAAGAGCATTGAAAATTCCAGAGCAATGACAGGAAGGTAATTGAACAGTTCTTTAAAGTAGGAAAAGTTGCCTGTACTTGAATGACCACAAGAGTTTTTTCCAGAAAGTTTCCCACGCGGCTTCACCACACAGAAACTGTATACCTAGGCCCCCCTGCCTGGACATTGTAGTTCCTACTCCTCTGTACTGTTTCAGTTTTCTCTGTGTACTTGGAGTCACTCATCTTGATAATTTGTCTAAGAATAAAACCTTAGAACACTGCCAGTGTGACAAACACTCTTGGAACTGTGTAGGGAATAAATTAACATACTTGGTGAAACCAATTTCAAAATGTTGTCCATATTTTTTAAAGGAATGCACCTTCTTTACGGAAAGACTATTTCCAACATGCATGTCAGGAGAATCTCGCTCTTCTTGGGATACCAAGTCTATCCTAACAGTGTGAAACTTTGTTTTTATTATATGAAAACAAGATATATTTTAAGGCAGCATTTTCCTAAACTTTAAAATAAGATGAAAAAGAA
The DNA here is from genome assembly GCA_004027595.1 of Dinomys branickii. Taxonomy (NCBI): domain Eukaryota; kingdom Metazoa; phylum Chordata; class Mammalia; order Rodentia; family Dinomyidae; genus Dinomys; species Dinomys branickii. The sequence goes on along the minus strand of PVLD010023563.1, from coordinate 12,069 downwards.
GACTGTAACCAGGAATCTAAATAACAGGGACATCTGGACATTCTGACAGTGCACTAACATTCACAAAAGCCATAAAGTAAAAGTTTCTAAGTAGTTACCATACCTACATCACTACGATGGTTAGCATAAAGTCAAAATGTAATTAAATGTATGCATTCCACAAAGTTGCAGATATTAAAATAAATTTAATGATAGAAAATAATTAATTCAAATTTGATCAGTTTTGCATGCTTGAATTTGGTAATCAGAATAACTGAACTGAAAACAATGTGCAGTGTAAGAACCATTGTTGAACTTCCACCATGAACACCATCCCACCATGGTGAAGCTCGGCATCATTTCCAATGTTTTGCTTAATTAATTCATTAATTAATTTGTTACTTGTTACTGTCTTTGATTGCTTGATCAATCTTACATTCTTATGTGTGATGGACTGAGCACCTTCATGGAAGATAGCAGTATGTAATACAGCAACCACTGTAAATTTCCATCTTTTTGTCTTGAGGTCATGTATCATTTTTGTTGTTTTTGTGTTGTTTTGATTTTTTCTTCATTGCTGTTCTGTCAGGTTTTTAATGTTTAAAATAGAAAAACAAACTAGGTTGGGCATGAGCAGATTATTTTCCATTGCTAAAACATTTATGAATATCAAGTTTTTCAAACTATACTTTGCAAGGGCTTTGCTAATTTTCCTAGCTCATATAGGTCATAGTGTCATACACAAATGAACAGTGGTTTTTGTTAAAAATAAAAGAAATTGAGTCCTCTGTTTAATGAGTCACTTAGCCAAGCTCCTTGGCCAAGTCTAACAACCGACATATCCTCTTCCAGTGCAACAGGCTCAATTCCCTGAAACAAAACTGTGCAAAGAGATGTTCTATGTACCAAGAAAAATAAAATCAGAGTGTACATTACACACATGATTTATTTTCAAGAAAGAACTTGACCATTTTGTAACTATGAAATGTCCAGAGGGAGAAGTTTCATTATTGGCCCCAAGGCACTTATTTTTAAATGTAGTTTCAAATTTACCTTCCCTGCCATTTGTCAAAGAGGGGTAAGTGGAACTTTTGAAGAAATAAATTTCCAGGGCAAACTTGAAGATTGAAGTTCTACTTATCCTGCACTGTGATGTTAAAATAAAAGTGTCCTTGCCTGTGTGCAGCTTACTTTAGATACCAGGGCCAGTAAACTGCTTTGTTAAGGTCATTATCATAAACCATGACAGAGAGCGCTGTGCTTCTTCATCTTCTCTCCAGACTGTCTTGCGGAAACAATCCAGTGTCATCTGAATCATAGTTTGTAACTTGGGTGAAGAATGATTTGGAAAGATATCTCTTTCCTTTCGCTGTTAGACTTTCTTTAAAATAGTAGCAGAGAAAAAGACAGGTGGGGTATGCGACAAAGGTGGAGTTTGAAATGATAAAGATAAAAGTTAATGAAAAGATAGAGCACTTAGGATATATATATATATATATATATATATATAATAATATTGAATGGATCTAATTTCTAAATTGTGTTAAGGAATGTATTATAAAATGTAGAATAGGGTGACAAAAATTCTGAGTTGAAGAAAAGCATCTAAAATTCCAAATATGATAGAAGAGAAACATCACATAGAACTCTTCGGCAATTTTTACTACTATACATACCCTAAATATTCTCACCCTGTTCTGACTCTAATCTCGTGAAATAGCTGATTAATATCTATTCTTTCCCTCCCTTGTACTTCTGGTCATTCTTTGTATATTCTCTTTATTATGTTCCTGTGTTGCACCTTTCTCTCCAGTTTTTCCTACTTATATTCAATTATTTTTCTTCTTAGGAAGTTTAGAACATAATTCACTAAGTTCTTCAAGGTAAACCAAATCTTAAGACCAGATATTACTACCTTATTGTATGCTCATATGGTTAATTATAAAAAGGGAAAGAGATTAGTATACTCCAAACCAAAACAGAATTATGAAATGTATATTCTAGTTATGTAATATAAATACTTAATAATATAAACACATTAATAAATTAAAGAAATTACTGATTTTAAAATGAAACTATGATATCCAGTATACATATAAAGAAAACTACACAATACACTATATCTCATTACTATTTAAAAATAAATAAATATTGAAATTCTCTTGGCAGAGTCCTAGTTTTTCTCCTTATGGTTTAAGTTTTGGTTTGCACATTTGAGTCTGTAATAATGTATTAATTTTGTGTAATTCATGGAAGGAACTGGAAGTGGATAGAAAAATGAGAAAAAGGTAGTAACTGTTTTTTACCATTTGCTTGGAAAAAAGCATGCAATTCGATAGAGTTATATTTTACCATTGTGTTAGGAATGAAGGAATTATAGCACATAAAGGTAAAATTATTGGATTATCCCAATGAATAATCCAACATTACTGCTTTAATTAAACATTTTATATGTATAAAACCAAACTAATGCAAATCAATTACAGCTTTAATTTTAAAACAGTATTTCAGGTTTTGAATCTTCCAATCTTCTGAGCTAATGAAGTAGCAAAGACCAGGGTTTTAAGTGAAAGGGGAACGAAAACTGTCCCAGTATTTTTATAGTTCCTACAAAAGATGCTGATATATGAAGCCATTCATCGAGGTTTATTTACGCTTCCTTTGTTGGCTAAGGAGATTGCACACTGAATTATAAACACTACAGGAGTTCTCCCGCTTCAGTGTCTTTGTTTTGATTCTGTGGGCTGCCCTGTATTTTTCCGATAAATTACTGTGGTTTGCTAAGGATACCTTGATCTGTTTCTGTAGCTTGCAAACCAATAATTCAAGAAGACATAGATATTGTTTATTAGTTATCATTGATCTAACTGACTGCCAGAAGAGTTGCTATCATAGTTTTGTATAAGCAATTTGCTCAGGAAATCAATGCACTTTTTGCTTCAAGCATAAAGTCAGATTAAAAGGAAAGCTTGTGGGAAAGTGAAAATCACTTTATCCTCTCTAAAATTATGAGGATAAACAAACAATCAATGTTCTTATTAAATGATTATATAGGGCAGTTTCTGTAAATCTATTATTTTTATTGATACAAGTTATTTTCTAGAATATACCGCTAAGCCACAACAATGAATACAATTTGTGAGCCCTTCAAAGGTACAAATGAATACCTCACAATTTTACTTAATACCCTCTTCTTTCTCTGCAAGCCTCCAAATCTCAACTGTCATCATTCCTGCCAAACAAAATTATTTTATTTCATTATGAAATTAAAGTCAAAACCTTCTCCAAAACAGTTTCTCTTTCCTGCTGCACCCAACTGCTTTATCTTATTTCCAGAACCAACTCCGTGGAGAATTTTAACCCCTTTCATCTCCAGTGAGACTGTTCTTGCCCGTGTCACCACTCAGCCATCGCTGCACTCTTTCCCACTTGAGCTGTTCTTCCCCAAATGAAGGAAAATCTACTTCCTCATCTCTTTCACGGTTTTACTGAAATGTCCTGTGGATCACATTAAAGATTACCGCCAGTGGGTTAGTAAGCTACTCGAGTCTGGCAAAATGCCTTACATAAACAAGTTTTTAAAAAGAGAGATTTATTTGGATTCACAATTTTATAGGGTTCAGTAACTAGGCAGTTGTCTTCATTCTTCTTAAGCCTGTGGTGAGGCAGAAACATCACTGCACAAGGCACTTCATAGGGGAAAACTGCTCATCTCATGGAGCCATAAAAGAAATAGACGAAAGGCCAGTCAAGACGATGCCAAGGACCAGACATGTGCCTCAGGTAAGTCCACTATGGTTTATTCCCCTCAACTCAGCACCATCTCTTCTTTCTCCATCACCCCCAGTAATGCCACCAATAACATTATCAATAAATCCATTCAGGAAGTTAAAATCCTCATGATCTGGTCACTTTCTGAAAATCCACAAGCAACCAAACCTTCAGTATAATGAGATCTTGAGGAAGATTAATTGTATCCAAGCCATAGCTTTCACTCAGTTGTAATTTTCCTTCAAATACTTCGTTTTGTTCTACACACACACACACACACACACACACATACACACACACAACTTCTCTTAAAGGTTCTTATCACACTATAGTATAAACTAAGGGGTGGAGATTTCTGTTTTTGTTTGTTGAAACTTTCTGAATATTGCATTACTATAATAGTAACTAGCACAAAGAATATGTTCAGTAAATATTTGTTATATTAATAAAACATATGGAAATAAGCTAATACAAAATATCATACACAAGAACCAAAAGAAAATATGTTGTTTTTAATTTCCTCTTGAAAAAGTTTGTTTTGCTGGTTTATTTTGATGAATTAATTTAACTTGTATACTAAGTATTTAAAATATTGATTTATTTTGCTGTGTGGTTAAGCAAATATAACTGTGAATTTATTTATGCAACTTACTTGAAACCTTAATTTTCAGTGTCTCTGCATAGTTCAATTTGTGGAGTAGCCCATTTAATATATGTTACCTCACTCCATACAAATAAATAAAAGAAAAACTACATCTTATAAGTCACATGCTATTAGCAATACTTAATCATTCCTGTCTCTCTCTCTCTCTCTCTCTCTCTCTCTATATATATATATATATATGTTATTTTAAAACAGCCATTATGCATGATACATTTTTAAAGTTTTTTTCAATTAAAATATACATGAGAAAAAAACTTGAATTTTTATTGTGTTCAAGGTACATTGTTATATACAGGGAAGGGGGAGATAGTTGTTTATAATTTTATCATTATCATCAAAAATAGCATTTACAGATAGATGGAGAAAGGGTATAAGCTTTAATGGTCAAAGGCACATTAATGAAGACTAGATAGAAGCATTAAATAGTTCAATAGAAAAAAATGAACATGTAGAAAATGCATATGTAGACACGGAGGAAAATGATCAGTAGCTGGTAGAGAGTGTAGAAAGAGAAAACTGCATGTGCGACAGGAAGGACTCTATCCAAGTCTTCACAAAAATTGAATTATTATATTTTCAGAGACAAGTAGACTTTGCACATAAATGAGCAATTGCTCACTTATAAATAAATTGTAATGATTTCTAAATAAATAAATAATGATTTCTAAAACATCTTTAAAAATCTAATTGCATGCTTGCACACTGGCCAAATCCATGATGAAATTATGTAATTTGTACTTCTATTTGTAGATGGTAATTATTGTATATTTCTACTAAGGTTATTTCAGTAACTTCTAAAACATCCATAAAATATTTATAAGAGATAAAAACTCAGAAATGTCCCTCAAACACACACACATACACACACGTATGCACACACACATCCACACACATATGTGCAAATGAGATTATATATTTTATCTCTACTTAGAATCTAGATTACACTTTATAGATTCATAAACTCAAGAAGATAACTAAATCACTGTGCTAAAGTTTTTAAAACAACATATCAAAAGTTTGCATAGCTAAGAAATCCCTTTTGTTTCTCACACAATTTCAGCACTTTGGAAATAGAAATTACTGGGCTATGTCTCAAGAAATTATACAGCTCTTGCACAGATATATGAGAGCTTCTTTTTGAAGTTACCAGAATATGTTGAACTCCATGACAAATTTCTATGTAATGGCTTTGACATCTCTGCTATTGGTAATGACAATTGCGTGGCACTGTGCTGAACAGATAATTATATATAATGTATAACAATGTAAGAATGGATGTGGTGATGAAGAAGAATTTGATAACCATGCTGAATAAGAGAAAATCACCGAAATCAATTTTACCCCTTAAACTAAATGTGATATATATTAAATCATACTTAAACTTAGTTGCATTATTCACAAGCCTCAGAAAAGCAAAAGTAATGAGAATTTTCATTAGGAATTAATAGTTTTTTTTCTTTCCTTCAAATTTGTCTTATTCTAGGCTCAAGTTTTCCTGCAATTAAAATGGAAAAAATCAGTGTTTCTCACAGAAATGAAATATGGAATCGTGAGTAAAAGAATGAGTAAAGCAGTTACTAAATCCTGATGAAATCCTTTCCTTGTTGCATGAATTTTAAGTAGTAGGTTAGCATCACTGCAATTTCGATTCCTCATCTGTGTTATATGCATAATGACTTCACTGCACTGGAATGCTCAATAAGATTAAGGATTTTGGTGGAGGTAAAGTGCTCTGAATAGTTTCAGCAATAAGCTTCCAACAAAGGCTACTGCTACAAAAGTAAATACATTCGAGATGAAGAAGTCTCCTCTTTAGTTAGTTAAGTAGGACTTCATGAGGAGAAAGAGGAAGCCCATAGACAGCATCTATACTTGTAGCGGATAGAAAGACACAATTGAGAAAATGATTTTTGATTGACACAACTGGGACCTGAGCGTGGAAACAGGGAAAGGTTGTCTGCTTGCATTTTGCTTGAGTGGTACTGGCAGCAACTACAGGCACTTTGAGCACTGGTGAGCATAAGGCTAGGGAAGTAAGCAGGGCCGATTCAGACCACAGCAGAGCAGGATTTGGCTTTCACAGTTTCTCTTTTTTAAAATATAGATTTTTTATTTTATTAGTAAATGCTTGCATTTCATGAAGTTTACAGTCATCTCCAGGAGAGGTTATGCACGCGTATTCCAGCCTGTTTTCTTCTTTCATCTGCTCGCTTCCTCTCTTCCCTCCCCTGCCAACACACCCATTCCCTCCCCACAGTTTCAGCCCTGCAGCTGTCGTTAATCTTATGGAATATAGTGTTTGCATTAACTGAGATGATTAGGTTCTGGTGTGCGGCACGTCTCCCTTCCGGTTATTTTCCTTCTTCCTCCTCCTCCGACCCCCTTGTTCTACTGGGCCAGTTAAGTCCCTGTGGCGAGAGATCCGTCTCCTTGTCTCCTTCGATCTGTCCTTTGTTATTCTCTCTTTGTATTTTGCCTCACTCAGACGAGAGGTCACACACGGTATTTATGCTTGTCTTTCAGATTTAGTCCACTCAACATTATGTTTTCCAGATGCATTCGCTTTCCTTAAAATGTCTAAGATCTATCTTTCTTCATAGCAGACTAGACTCCATAGCAGACAAATATACATATATTTATCATATATTTTTATCTATTAATGGGTGTACAGGCTGTTCCTACGATTATTTCTTGTACTGTTATAAACACGTGTGAATATATCACTGTACTATGATGTCTTAAAATTTGGGGGGAAGATAGTTAGTGGAGGGAAAGCTGCGTCACACTTCATCTCTCTTTGAAATATCTATATTGCTTTCCATATGGGTGCACTAGTTTACATTCTCACCAAAAAGGAAGAAGGACCCCCTTTTCACCACATGCGTGCCAGCATTTGCTGTTGCTGGATTTCCTAATGATTGCCATTCTTTCTGGAATAAGATGGAATTTTAGTATTATTTTAATTTGCGTTCATCTCATGGCTAGAGATATTGAACGTTTTTTCCTATATCTGTTAACTGTTTCTATTTCTCCCACTGTGAAGTGTCTGTTTTATTCATTTCTCTTTCTCATTTCTGTACTAGGTCTTTAATTTTGGATGTTTTTTTTTTTTTTAGTACTGTCTATATTCCGTACAAAGGTTGTCTCTTCGCTCTATTCAATGATTCTTTCACTGTATAGAAGCTTCTTCTAGCCTAATCCAATCCCTTTTGTTGATTCTTTCTATTATTTTTGTGTGAGGTGTTATTAAGAAAATCCTTTCCTACATCTATGTCTTCAACTATTTTACCTATTTTATCTTTCGGTAGGTTTAATGTTCCTGTTTCAATGTTCAGATCATCTATTCATTTTTTTATTTAATTTATTATATAATGAGAGACAAAGGTCCTGTTCAATTTTCTGCGTACGGATAAGCCAGAAAAGCAAAAGCAATTTTAAGCAACATGAAAAAGCAGGACGGATGGCAATGTCTGACTTCAAGCTGTACTAGAAATCAATAGTGGTGAACATGGGAATGTGCCGGAGCAAAAACAGATACATGGATCAATGAGACAGAATTGAGGACACAGAAACATCACCAAAAACGTTATTTGACCTTTGACAAAAGAGCCAAAGGTGTATGGTGGAGTGAAGATAGCCTAGTCGGTAGTGATGCTGGGATGGTGCAGGAGATTCACTTTTCTTTGGCCATCAAGAAGTAAACTGCATGTATACATAGGATAGCTATAAGAATTGTACTACTAACTTCAGCCATAGAGCCATTGCCTAATATTCAAGAATTGCTGTGCTGTATATCCAGCTCTGCAAAAATAAGTATTTTATCTTTTGATGCTCTTACAACTGTAAAGGTGGTATTAATGTACTCTTATGCATTTTTAATAAATACATTTTTTATCCTAAAAATGTTGTTCTGGAAAATATATACGTGAATCTTTGTATTTTATATTCTTTGCTCCTGGGATGCAGTTTTATTTATGAAAGAATTATAAATAGTTTCATAGATATTGCTTCCATTAGAAAAAGAAATTACACATATGTTTGAATGAATAGCATATAATGTGTAATGAATGATATATGAGGACAGCAACCACTACACTAAAATAAAATGAGAAAGGCAACTATACAGATGAAGTGTAAGCTATAAGCCATACTGAAGTTTATAGTTTTAAAAAGTAGCTCAGAAATTATGGTAGATGTGTAAATCTGGTTGGATTTTAATTGGCATTTGGATTCTTGCTTACAAACATAAGAATTAACTCATGGCAGAATATACTTTCATGCAAAAATACTAAAAGATAAACAATTATCCTATAAAATGACATTTAAAAAGTCAACAGAGAGCTACTAAACATGAAAATCAAGAGGGATTAAACTCCCAGACAGTGAACAACCTTGTTGAAGTGAGCTGAGTGTCTGCAGCTGCCTTTGTGATATCCAGCAACTTGGATACACATCTGGTCCCAAAGGAGGTCTGTCTGCTCTTTCTCCTCTCTTGCCTGCTCCCTATGGAAGTCTCCCATGACTCCCAAGCATTTCTAAGCATGCTTGCTAGTCACGGGAAGTGACCGGATATCTCTAAGTCTGAGTAGGTCTTACTTTAGGTGTGCATGTGTCGTGTCTCTGAGTGTTATCATTGTGATCTTTACTCTTTCCATAAACTTTCCTTGTTCTAGTCATGGGTACAGTAGGACTTCAGCAGCCTAATCTCCACCCTTGCCCTCCTTGCTTGTTTTCTTCTAGATAGATACCTTGTGAGCAGCAGGGTCTCATTCTGTAATGGAAATGAGGAATAACAATCTACACCTCTTGTTTTAACTCTGCCAAACTGCTGTTTTTCTTCCTCTGCCATTTTCCTTAAGGATATCTTGCATACTCTTTCTGTCTTCTTCTATGGTGAGGGAGTTTCATTAGGAACTAGATGCACTGTCCTAACCGTGTCATCCCCCAGGGCTTTCTTCCTGTCTGATGCATCAGCAGTGAACCTCCCAAAATATCAGCTCTTTGAGCTGTAATTTTTCTTGCAGTGTGCAGTTATAGCTCCTCAAGTCGGGCAAGAATTTTTAAATATTTTCTCCCAGCAGGCACAAGTTTCCTAGATTTTGAGCCAGATGTTTATAGTTCAAACTCCACTTTCCAATATGCTAAAAGATATGTGACTATTATTTGTCCAGTTATTTGTGATTGTCAGGTTGGAACGATGTTCCTTGCACTTTTTACATCTTAGGGCAGATCCACCAGTCTCCTTGTATCCTTTTTGTGCTCTCCCATAGTCCTTCCCACATTCTCCCTGCCCATTAATTTCCCTGCATGTTAATTCTACTTTTAATCAATTCCTGAGCACAAATTAAGGCAGAGATAAACACTATTTAGTCTATCAATAAATAATCATGGTAGCAAACCTATAGTCTACTTCTGAGGTTATTACTGTGTGCAGTGAGCTTAGAATTTATCAAGATTTTATTGAAATTGTATCATCATCATAATTTCTATAGCAGACCAGCTATGCCTAAGTTAAATTGAAATCAACATTATCTATCATTATCATTTGGATCTTTCATGCATAACAATATATTAAATTATTTTTATCTCTCCATCAATACTAGTCACCATTTCCTAAGAAGAGTAATATATTTGCTCAGTCTGCTATCCTCATCTGGATATTTTATGAGTTGCAAGGTCTAACTTCCTGTTACAGATTATATCTAATGTGCCCTCTGAGCATCAAGGGCTCATAGGCAGGGCTTTTGGAAGTGACTGGATCCTGGGTGTGTGATATTGGACCAGTTCCCAGATTGTTCTAGCAGAGTTCTGGGTGTGCATGATGCACTTCCTGAAGAGGGAGGACCCATCGTGGTTGTGGGTGGCCCAAATCAATAAGCTTTCAGCCTGCATGGAATAAAAAGGGAAAGAAGAAGAGAGGCTCGTTGTTTCCTGCCTGCTACACCTTGAACTGCCTCTCCTCCGTGATGCCTAACTGCCGTGCCGGCTTGCACAGGAGCCAGCCAACTATGGCTCTACAGACTGGAAGTGAAAAGCAAACCTGTCCTCTTCTATCTAACTTGTAGGTGTTGAGATTTGGTCCCAGCAAGGAGAAAATAACTAAGACACTCTCCCCTTTAAATATATCATTTTTTTATACTTTAGCCAACAAGACAAAACTCTATTTCCTTTGATTCTCAACTCCAATTTGCAAAATTGCCACTGACCTAGTACGAAGCTTAGTACATGATATGAAAGGTGTCTTACTTGCAGTAATGAATGTCAGCACTTTGCCATCAATCCGCGTTGTGTTACCCAAGCTGGTCCTGACTCTACAACTTTTATTGTAGATTGCCATCAAGTGGATTAGAAAGTAATCCCATCTGATAAAATAAAGATGTAGTAATAACTTGGAGATTCTGAATCATAAATATGATTATAAGGCATGTCCTATCACACCAAAGTGTTATGAATATGTACTACTCAAAAATTTATGACAATGGTGTGGAAAAATGTAACAGATAAGAAGTCTTCTCCATTTAGAAATATGTTAACACACATTAATTTGTACCTAAGTATTTTCGCAAATGAGTTTTAATTGTGGTTCAAGAGAAAGAGACTGCTTCAAATAATACGTGGTTTGAGGAAATTCACAGGAATCTGGAGAGAAATGAGATAGAGGCAACTGTCATAAGGGAAAGAAATGGTTTTTCTAGATGATTGACTATTTTCCTTCAAGTAGTACACAAATAAATTCTTCTTCCTGTAGGGTTTCTTAGCCTCTAGCTAAACCTGTGCTGCTATTAAATCTTACCAAGATTCAATATAAAAACACAGCATTAGGATACGGGGAAGATGGCGACCAGGTGAGCAGCAAGGGAGCGAACCTCCTTAATAAACACCACCAGCTCGAGAAAGACTTGGCGAGCGTGAATGCCGGGACCTCGGCTGGGAAGTTTAAACTGGGCGTATTTCTCTGAGATGCCGGGGGAGATGTGGTAGGGCGGACCAGGCTGCCAGGGCGAGACGTGGGAAAGTCCCAGACGCTGGGAGCCAGGGACGATCCCCGCGGGGAAGAAGCTGGGATCGGTCCAAGCGCAGTGGGAGCACGGCCGCCTCAGGCCCTCCCGCTTCCCGAGCCGGTGCAGCCCCCCGGCGGCTCCCGACAGAGATCGGCTTGTTAGCGGCGGAGACGCCCGGCAATCCCACGTTTCGCGCGTGTCGGGCGAGCCGCGTGGGGGGCCACAAACGCCGCCGGAAGCGGAGAGAAGGATTTGCTGGGCCCTAGCGCCCTGAGAGCATGGACGCCTCGATCCCTCCCGTCTCCCGAGCCGGCGCAGCCCCCCGGCGACTCCCGACAGAGATCGGCTTGTTGGCAGCGGAGACGCCCGGCGGTCCCACGTTTCGCGCATGTCGGGCGAGCCGCGCAGAGGGCCCCAAACGCCGCCGGAAGCGGAGAGAAGGATTTGCTAGATTCTAGCGCCCTGAGAGCACCGACGCCTCGATCCCTCCCGCCTCCCGAGCCGGCGCAGCCCCCCGGCGACTCCCGACAGAGATCGGCTTGTTAGCGGCGGAAACGCCCGGCAATCCCACGTTTCGCGCGTGTCGGGCGAGCCGTGCGGGAGAGAGGGATTTGCTGGGTCCTGGCGCCCCGAGAATACAGACAGCTCGATCCC
>PVLD010023562.1:0-27146 GCA_004027595.1 Dinomys branickii | reverse complement strand
GGACCCTGCGCTTGCTAGGCAGGCACTTATTCCACTGAGCTATATCCCCAGCCCCTAGGGCGGTAGAATTGCTGAGCTGATTTAGTTAAGCTTCTAAAGGAGTATTGGCTTTCACATCTGAGCTGTGCCTGTGATAACGTTGTACTCTGTTGTTCCCATCTTTCTTACCACTTTCCTCATAGGTCTTTCACAACAAGATCTTTCATGGGGGCTGGGGATATAGCTCAGTGGAATAAGCGCTGCCTAGCAAGCGCAGGGTCCTGAGTTCGATCCCCAGTACCGCAAAAAAAAAAAAAAAGAAAAAAAAGAAAAAAAACCAAGATCTTTCACAACAATAAAAGCCATCCTGATGGAAATGACGGCACTGAGAGCCTTCTGAAGAGCAGTATTATAGTTTAAAATTGTAGGTCACTTTTGAATAAGTATTTTGGGTAAACTTTAGAAAGATTGTATGAATTTGGTATCCTTATACAATGAAATGTGTTGCTTTTTATTTGAAGATAGGAGGAAATATTATGGTTTAAATTTTAAGCAATGTTTGCATTAAAGTAAGTCACGCTTGGTTTAACAGTTTCGTCTCTCATAATGAGTTAAAGAGGAGCCTTTTGAAAAAGCACTGCACATAAAACCCAGTGTGATTTTTTATTCCAGTATTTTCAAATTTAATTGATATGGAATATGTAGGACCATGGTGCTATATCCATATTTCAAATCCTTTATTTTCAATATTCTCTGATTTTTTCTATATTTAGGCAGTTGACATGTTGGGCAATTTTTCCTACTAAGTCTCCCTTTTATAAGAAAGTATCCCATAACCAGCCATTTTTAACCATTAAACCATCAACAGAACTATAATCCATTCTGAGCAAATATTTGTGAGTGGACTGTAGGATCCCATTTGCTCTTGTGCAATATTTTAAAATATAATTTAAAACTAACAATTAAACAGAGTTACAAAACAGGCTAATAGGACACGAACACTAAATAGTATATTCCGTATTGTTGTGTACATAGCACTTATTCAGAGTACAAGGTATACAGGCAGGGAATATAGCTCAGTGGCACAATAGCCAGCCTGGTCAAGCACAAGGTCCTGAGTTCGATTTCTAGTATCAAAAAAGAAAAGGTACAAGATATAGGCATGAAGCATTGTCCAAATAATATTACCACAGACTTTCTCTTCAGTGAAATAAGAGAACCTAGGTGTATTACTCTCTTAACTAGCTTCTGTGTGTGTGGAGATATATTTGTGTGTATACACACATTTGCTTTTCCCTTTTCCTTTCCATCCTTTCCTTTTTCCTCCATGATAGTTTTTCTCTTTAATTTTTAACTCAGCTATTTCACTTCTAGGTATTTTCCCAGAAAATTAAGAAAATCATAGCAAAGTAATATATGTGCACCCATGTTTACAGTAGCACAATTTGTAATAGCTAAATCTTGGAAACAACCCCAATGCCTACCAACCAAGGAACAGGAAAGAAAAAGATGTGTTTTGCTAATATAATGGATTACTACTCAGCCAAGAAGAACTGTGAACTCAAAATTTGTATAGGTAAATGTCTGCCATTTGAGACCATATTCATAAGTGAAATAAATCAGACCCGTATATGTACACATCACATTGTCTCACTAGTGTGAGAAGCTGAATGGGTAAATAAGATCCAAAATTTAAATAGATATCGTGAAATGGGAACAAACTCTTTAACAGAGAAAAGCAATGAATGGGGGAAAGGAAAGGAAGGAAGAGAGCCAAGACGAGAGTGAGAGGTGAATGTCTGGAACACGCTCGGGACAGCTAGACAGCCACCACATGCCACTGATGGCCATGTATCTTTTAATAGATTTTCAAAAAGTCAAACATTCACTCTATTTGTTCATCACCTTTAATAATTCCAGCTAACAAGTGTATCTACTACATGAGTAAAAATACTGATGTTCTAGAAAGGTTAAACTATGAAGAGAGAAAAAAATAATATTGGTTACCAGGAAATGCTTTTGGTAATGATCCTTTGGGGTGAAGACAGGAGGGATGAATGGCTTGGGCAAAGGGAATATTTACTGTACTAAGAGTATTCTGTGTGAGCGTGGATATGCGTCACTATGGATTTTCAGAAATCAAAGGTGATATAGCACAAACAGTGGACCATAATGCACAGTATGACTTTTAATTCATAATACTGTGTGGATACTATTGCACTTGTTGGAAACAATATACAGAGTAGTGCAAGCTGTTAATTCTTGGAAAAGCTTGAAGTAAAGCATCATCTTATGGAAGGAAACAGTCCTTTATTCTCCACATTTAAAAAATTAAATAGGCTCAAAAACTACGGTAATTAAAAAGACAACACAAAACTCTAACTGCTAGCATACTTAGGTAGTGCATTTAAAAGCAGTGTCATGTGCTTGCTTCAACAGCACATGTACTAAAAGCATCGCTTTAAGCAAAGTTAACTGTATAAAAATACTGCATGTTTTTTATCCACTCTTCAATTAATGGACATTTGGGTTGTTTTTGAGATTTACTACATACAAATTATGCTGCTATAAACATGGATGCACATATTTTCAACTGTGGAGTACTACTCAGCTCTAAAGAAAGATAAACTTGAGGCTTTTATAGGTAAATGAATACAACTAGCGACTGTACTCATAAGTGAAATAAACCAGACTTGCATGTGCAAACATCGTGTTGTTTCCATAGTGTAAAAAACTGGAAGAGTAAATAAGATCCAAAAGGAACAATAGGTAGAGTGAAGGAGAATGACACTGCTCTACAGGAAAGAACGGGGGGTGGGAAATGAGAAAGGAATGAAGGAAGAAGAGAAACGATATGAATGTATACACCAGATAGCTGGGACAATTGTACTACTAATTTCTAGTAGTTCATTCAAAGAGCTTATATTTTTTATTTATTTTAAAAATAAAAGAAGGAAAACATATTAACAAACAGACCTCCATTTCCAAAAGAGCATAAGAACAATACCAACAATACAGAGTTACAGACCAAGTGGTAGGAAATTAACAATGGTTGTTGCATTACTTTCGGTATCTGCAAAGTGGTTTCTCACAAAAACAAATGGAGACATGCAATAGTGATCAAACAGGTAATCATTAACTGTGCCTTTCAGAAAAGCAATAGAAGGTAGTAGTACCACTGTTAGCCGTCCTGCGTATACAAACATATATAATTTCTCTTTCTTTAGTTAGTGCGTATATTGTTTGATCAATTTCTCATGCCAGTACCTGGTAATCTGAGAAGCCACTTTGATGATAATAACATGCAATATAATAACCATTGTTCATTTCTTATCATCTTGTTTTGAAATTCTGTATCATTTTAATGGCTTTTTCTCTCTTTAAAATGAAAAAGCAAACAAATTAGTGGTATGAAATATTAAATATAATTTTGAGAATTTTTATGTATAACAGCATATGTTATTACCACATAAATCTATGTCTGAAAATGGCTGGTTTACACTAGCAAGCCAGAACATTTAGTATGTTTTGAACATGTAAAATGATAACATAGAGACATTAAATGACAAACAAAAGAGAAACGGTAGAAGTAAACAATGATAAGTTTGTTTGAAATCACCAAAGGATTTTGATTTATTAGAATATCGTCTGTTGTGTAATTTCCTTCAGTTCATGTAATTTGTTCTTTCCTAAAAATAATCTTATTTGAATAAAATAGGCTACACACAAGTGATAAAGTCATGCATTTTACGCATTTTCTTTGTACGTCTGGTTGGTGCTTCACAGTAATCACAGTATCTAGATCTCAGTGTTGGCTGTGGGTCAACAGCTGCCTTCATTGCACCTTGTATAAAGAGACCATACCTGAGGCTTTAACTGAAATATCTATCACAACATCTGTTGCAGAATAGATATAAAACATTCAAAATTCATTTAGTGGTGAGAGAAGTTAAGCAATAGTATATTTTGTTCTAACAAATCCTATTTCTATCAAACATTCTACTGGCTAGTAAAAATTATAAAGACTTACACATATTTATTAAAAGTAATATTATTTAAGTCTAAAATGCATGGTTAGTTCAGATTGAAAATGGAAAAGTTATGTATTATGATACTTAATATCTGTAAGTAATACAGACTATTCTATACCAGGAATTTTCAAGTTTCAAAGTCTTGCGTTGATCATTATCCTGCTCAGAAGGCACGAGAGGGCACAACAGTACACTGATGACGTCGAGGTCATTCAAATAGTCAAGAATAAAAGCATAAGATGGACGAGAACAGATGTCAGTGAATTGTTGTACACTCAAGCTTAGGCGAAAGGGTGAGAAGCAACAGTGAATGATTTTATCATTTGCGAGGTAAATGAAAACCTTTACATACTTTCCAATATACCCATGTCTTTTATTGAAAGATAAAAACATAAAGAGTCTTTGTAATATTATTTTTAATAAATATGTGTAAATCTTTATAATTTTTAATAGCCAGTAGAATGTTTGTTAGAAATAGGATTTGCTAGAACAAAATATACTGACTGCTTAACTTCCCTCACCACCAAATGAATTTTGAAGATTGTTTTGTTGTTTAAAACAGCTCTAAAGTTGTATCTATTCATTTCATTCTTAGTAAGTAGACATACAAAACCAGCGATTTTAAATTCAGATCGAACACAAATTCTGGTGCCTCTATGTGGCTAATCAGTTATCATTTGCTAAACAAGAGAGCGGAGTTAATAAATCATGGATATCAGTAAGCCACAGTAATGTTCAATGTCTATTTTGATTTTGATGGGATAAACTACCGATATCGTCTGAGACATAAAGCCATGGTGAGTCCATTTGTCCTCAGTCTTAAAGGATGAATTTTTGTAGTAAAAATGTGACATACAGATAAAGAAGTTTCCTATGCTTTAACTGTACAATGTACTTCTGCAGTTTATAGCATTTTTGTTTAGTTCAGGATCCTCTTCCACTCCATGACCTATTAGAGCTAAATCTGTAGTGCTGGCCAATAATTTAATATTTATAGCACAAAACACTGCTCCCTGTGCAGTATGAACTCTCAGTTATATTAATCACTACTAAAGCTAATTCCATTTTAAAGACTCCAATCATTTTTTAAAAATTCCTATTACAGCTGGAATAGAATACAATAGAAATTTAAACGATTATGTACAGTACAGCATTGCCATATATACAAAAATTAATTGAATAATAAATTCACTGGGTATGCATTCATAGTAAATGATGCTTCTTTGTACTTCTAAGAAACCATAACTAGTTAATGAAGGCAAATTACGTCCAGTGAAAGTCTGGGAATCCTTTGATATTCTATTGGTCAACGTCTTTTCCACTATTTGTGTATCTTTCTTCAGTGCACAGAGGCTTATTTCTTCACCCCATGTCCTTGCTCTTTATTAGACGACTTCCTCCGAAACCCAGCCAAGGTAACATTTCTGCCCTATTTTGTTCACTGAGGTGTATTTTCCATTCTCTTTCCTTACTTTCTATTTTCCTTATTTTTGCTTAATAATTTATCTTTGCAGTATTTCTTGGTTTATTTTGTTTTGTTTTTGTATAATCCAGAGCCATGGGATCCTTAAGATCTTTCATATTTTCTTTTCCATAACTTTATATTTACTTGCTGAGATATACTCTTGCTTTTCTGTGTAGGGCTCAGTGACAGAAAAGTCAAAATATTTAACACAAAGCCAAAGTAAAACCAACTGTCATTATCTAGATTTAACAGTCAGCATACATTTGTAATTTTGCAACAAGGATATTGTTTAAAGGTTAAGCTATTCTGTAAGGGTAAGAGTTATAAAATTGTATTCTTCCCAGCAAGATAACAATAATTAAAACAGATGGTACACGTATATTAAAAAGAGAAGGAAGGAGAGAAACAGAGGACATCATAAAGGTAAATAAATAAACCTAGTAATGTCTGCCTGTTGCCAGAGGGTGTTAGCAAGAAAATACCTGGAAAAAGATAAAAGTGTACTATTCCAGCTCTATGCTTTCTTTAGCTAAGCACCTAACGAGCAATAGTCCTCAAGAAGGAGGAAGTTTTGTGGACAGATAAGCTGGTAGAAAGATTTTTGGTAGAGAACTGGCTAACTGGGAACCCACGTTACTCATTCAAATAACAAGAAGTAGACAGTGATTCATAAAGGGAGGGCACCTAGCATTTGAGGGACCCTGAGACTTTTGTATCTGCAGGCACAGAACTAACGTAAACTCATATTATCACATCCTCAAAAAGAAATGAAAAATTGGCCAATTATCTGTGCTTGTTAGTGAGCTATACCCCGGTGTAAGTAACAGTGTTTGAAATAATCTTGTGTTTTATTGATTTTGTGTAGTCTGACAGGATCATCAACACTTAGTAACTTACGGAGAAAAGAAACGCCTATCTTACAGTTTTGGAGGCTGGGAAGTCCAAGAACGAAGGACTGCAGCTGAAAGAGTCGGTCATACTGGGCGGTGACGTGGTAGAGCACATCGCAGGGCAAGGCCACACACAACAGGAGAGGAGAGCAGGTGAGTGTACCACCGGAGAGAGAAAGCTTGCTTCTGTGGCCGAACTAATCCGTGATGACTAACTGGCTCCCCAAACCCCAGCACTAATTTTTTATGAGGGTGGATCCTTCATGACCTAATCACTCCTTGAAGGACTCAGCTCTTAATATGAAAGTGGCAAATAAATCTGAGCATGAGTTTGGAGAGGCTATTCAAACCGTATCAGCTTTTTTTGCATTTATTTTATAAATGTAAACCCATAGTTTTCTGTGCTGGTTACCAAGCTCCGGGCCTCACATGTGCTTTGTGCATGCTGTTCCACTAGGCAGCAACCACGGAGCTACGTGGAATAATTCTGTGAGGAAGCAGCTTTTGATTTCTCTAAAGTAAAGTTCATGCAGAACAATTAGTTTATTGTTTAGATATTCCATATTTTAACCACTTTGAAACTTAATAAAATATTTATCTCACTTTCTTAAAGGAACACAAAACCTTTTATTTTTACTTTTAATATTTGATTTAAATGGATACAATGAAAAAAATGGATACAATGTATTAATATCCACAATCACTCTTAAACATATTAGGTGACACTCTTTGGGATCCGGAGAGTCTACTTTGCAAGGTAGCGTGAAGCTGCATTATTGGTGATGTTTTTCTTATTGGGTCCCATGTTAAGATACAACAGATTCACACTGTACATTTCCTCATGCCCATGCAGAAGGAACATTCCTCTAGGCCCCATTACATTTTGGAAGGTATATCTGTAGATCAGGTCCTAGTCAGTACTTTATGAATGCTCATGGATTTTTTTTTTGTCCTTAAGAAAGAATAAAATAATCATAGGTAGATAGATAATTTCACACAGTATTTTTAATCCAAATATGATACATTATTTTGCTTAATTCTGCTATATTGAATATACCAAATTTTATCTTACATTTTACATCTTTCATAGTCCACCATGTATCTTGCATATCACATTTAAATTCTACCATAATATATCTGTCTCTATGTGCTCTACATAAAGCACCCTGGCTTTCAAAAACACAGAATATGGCGGGATCGGAAGGATGTAGAAGAGAGATGTGTGAGTAAAAGTGAACAGGATGTCATGTACAAATGTAAAAATTCCTCAAGATGAATGTGATTATCATACATTGCAAAAATTACTAATTCTAAAGAAACTTTTTAAAGGAGAAACAATCAAAGTATAAATAAAATAAAGTAACACTCAAATGCAGATATGCGTTACCCCAAGTTATATATATGTAAAGATAGCTTCAGATTAACAATGTGGGGCCTGGGGATATAGCTCAGTGGAATAAGCACTTGCCTAGCAAGCGCAGGGTCCTGAGTTCGATCCCCAGTACCACCAAAAAAAAAAAAAAAAAAAAAAAAAAAAAAAAAAAAAAAAAAAAAAAAAAAAAAAAAAAAAAAAAAAAAAAAAAAAAAAAAAAAAAAAAAACAATGTGAATGAAACCACCACTAGATATTGCTGTTGAAAATGTTATGCTCTGAAATACTTTGGAATATGATACCAATATTGTGCTCTTTTAAGCTCTCTAGCTTCCTCTGATATCCACAACCTAAGCCTTTCAATGGGATGCCAAGTCATTTCTGAAAGATTCCTTGCCATCTGTCAAATACACATATTCAGCAAATTTCTACAGAAATAATAATCTACACCAAGTTTTTAAAAGATAAAAGAAAATTATATATTTTAAATATTGCAATAAAATTAAATTTTGAATGCAAGAAAAATGGCATTAACATTAATGTGAAATATAAATAGATTATTGCTAAGGTTAGTAGAAGAGAATTTATAATATTCCCTTAAAGTACAAATTTCTTTTTAATCTTCTCTTAGATTCAGACACTTTTTAAATTTTAAAGAAGTGGTGGTTCTACAGTTTTTTATCAAATTGTAATGAAATTTTTCATGCAAATCTCTATTCTACGTATATTTTAAAATAGTATACTCTCTAAGACAGGCGTAATTAAAATATTATTTTAGACATTTCCAGAAAAGGTGCAGAAATTCACTGGTGGTAACTTTGTCATTGTTTAGGAAACACACCTTCAGAAAGAAATGAAAAACTGGCCGGTTATGTGCGCTTGTTAATGGCATTGCGACGACTTAACAGGAGTAAGAAGGGCCCAGCCTATACTCCGCACAGCTCTGAGTGTGTCTTTGGGCGTTGCTGAGATGACTGGCACGTAGACTAGCAAACGCAGGGAGAAAGATCCACCCCATTTGTGCATGGTTGCAACCAGGAGGCCTGTGGATGAAATAAAGGGATAGAACCACGTTTCCTGGGATTTTTTTTCAAATGCTCTAGCTTGCTTAAGCAGATGCGCTTTTTTTTTTTTTTTTTTTTTTTTTTTTTTTTTTTTTTTTTTTCTCTCCTTGAGACAGGGTGTCGCTCTGCTGTTCAGGCTGGCCTTGAGCTCACTTTGTAGCTGGCCAAAGTGGCCGGCCTTAAACTCACAAAGATTCTCCCGCTTCAGCCTCCTGAGTGTTGGGATTACAGGTGTGCGCCACCACACCAGCAAGGATGCGTTCCTTTCTGCTCTCACCTTTGGGCATCCGTTTCCGGTTTCTTCAGCCATGCCCTGTGGACTCACACTAAGTTCTTTGGGAAACTTGCAGCCTTTTATCTTAGACTGGTACTGCGTTCCTGACCCCTCTCATTCTGCAGCTTTAATTGCTTGGTGTGAGCAGCTGCTAAACCTTCTTGCTCTCCAGCCCATAGAGGGCCGTGGTGGACGATCCCGACTGTGATCCTCTAAGAACTACCTCATAAATACAGGGATTTTTCTTGCTTGTCTTCAGTAGAGGGCCCTAACCAATACACTATCACAAAGGGTAGAGCTCTGAGCCACAAAACAAAAGGAATGATTTTGAACTGTAAGTGAAATAGCACATAACGATTGGAGAATATTTACCGGCTCTTTCAAAAGCTTATTTTGCACATCTAAAAAAATTGCAGTTCACAGCCTTCAATTTTTAATCCAAGCCCATAAGTACGTTAGTATTTGCGTTGTTTGGTCAGTGGATTGACACAGAACTTTATGCTACTGAAAAATATTAAAACCTCAGTTTCTGGAGATGTTTCAGTTGTTCATTTACCCTTTCCATTCTTTATTTCTTACTTTTTATTTTAACCCTCTGTCATCTAAACATCTAGAGGAAATAGAACAAATCTATATTCATTAAAAGTACAGAGAAAATAACACGGGAGAAATAAAGCCAATGTGATTTTAAATCTGAAGTAAAAATTCAAACCTGAAGAGAAAAGTGGAAGAAAGGGACAGCATAGGAATGAGGTTTTCCAAATACTGTGTGTTAGAAATTCAAGGCCAACTAGATTTGTCAGAGAGTATGCAGTGCAAAGTGCAGAGACAGAAATTATAGGGTTGTTTTTTTTTTTAATGTGTGTGCGGTACCGGGAATTGAACTCAACACTTTGTGCTTGCCAGGCAAGCACTTGTGCCACTGAGCTATATCCCTTGCCCCAAATTGTGCTATTTTACAGGACAACCCATTTGATCCATAATTTCTATGAAGTAGAAATATGTATCAAGTTCCTAGCTAGGGAAGAAATTGTTCATTTCACATCGTTTGGTGGTTTATTGAAGGTATTTGATAGGGTTTTCCCAAAATCCTTTGCTACAATTGAATAAAGCTGCCATGTCTTGCTACTGAAAGGGCTCTTTTCTCTCTTCATTGAAAGTACTATTTAGTTTTGCAACTACTGTGACAAACTGTTTTATAAAATTTTCAAAAATTTAAGACAACATAACCCGCGGAATAGCATATACATTAGTGTGTGTTGTCGTTTCTCTAGCAACCATCACTTGGCTACATTTATTTTCTTTATAGATTTGCCCACTCAGGATGATTTACATAGATATAATCATACAATATATGGTCTTTTGTACATTGTAAAATACATCAATACTTATGATTTGCTAAATAGTATTCCATATATATATATATTTTTTTTTTTTTTGTACCAGGAATCAAACTCAGGACCTTGCACTTGCCAGACAGGCACTTATTCCACTGAGTTATATTCCCAGCCCAGTATTCCATAACTTAAAGAATTTTCAGACTTAAAAACTAGCATCATCTTAGGTCTCCTTGTCACTGTATGGATCTGTAATCTTTTCTCACAGGTTTATCTATATTTTTAGGACTTTTTCATTACCTCTATCTTAGTGGATGTCAAATCGTAGCTTGTTACAATTCTTATTTTGGGGCTGGGGATATAGCTCAGTGGAATAAGCGCTTGCCTAGCAAGCGCAGGGTCCTGAGTTCGATCCCCAGTACCACAAAAAAAAATAAAAATAAAAATAAAAAATAAAAAAAAAACACAATTTATTTAAATATCCCAGGTAGCTTGTATCATTTCATACTAATCATTCTGTTTCTTTGGGGAATGTGTACTGAATTTTTGTGTTCAGTTTTAAATTGCATTGTTCTTTGATTGCTAGTTATTTTAAATTTAGTTTCCTTATCAAATAAATAATTTACAAATCAATTTTCCTATTCTGAAGTAGTCTTTACTCTTTCTTTATGGTCCCTATTTTTTAATAAATTAATTGAAATCCAATTTATCTCCTTTTCTTACTTTTTAACATTTTTTATGACTTGTCTAACGAAACTTGGCCCCTGTGCTTTAATGCTGCCTTAACAAAATACCACAAACTGTAATTTAAGAATGAGAGGTATTTATTACTCATGGTTTATGGGCCTGAGAATTACAAGATCAAGGAACTGTAAGATTTGATGTGGTTAGGACTGCATATTTCTCTGCTACCAAGATGGTGCTTTCTTACTCTGGCCAGGAAGAAGGAATGCTGTGTCCCTGATGACTGAAGGGGCGGAAGCACAAACGTTGGAACAAAGTCTCTCTCCCTCTGGAACTTTAATTTATGTCAGAGTCCCACCTGTGAGGGCGGATCCCTTCTCGCCTAATTACTTTCCAAGACTCTCATCTTTTAATAGCATTTATTTGGAGGTACGTTTATGCACTGTGGAGGGACACATACATTCAGACCATAAAACTAACACTTCTCTCTCTCCCATTTTTCCCTGTCTCTTTCCCTTGAGGTGCTGAGAATTGACCCATGGCCTTGCTCATACTTGGCAAATACTTCATCACTGAGACACATCACTAGCCTCCTCTAGGAGCTGTATCACTTAAGAAGTCACACTTACATTTTGGACAATTTTGAAATAATGTTTTGTTCAACTTCATTCGCTTACAAGTGGATGTACAGTGGCCTCTGGACAGTAATTAAATATATTAGTCCTTTTCAATTGAATTGTCTTGGCACCCTTGCAGCAAGTAATTTGACTGCACATGTGAAGGTTACTTCACGGACTCTCAATTTTATTCTTTTGATATCTACATATTGCTTGTGTGGGTAGAATGAAATCTTGTTTACATTAATTATAGGATGTTTTCAAAGCTTTTCTCCTCTTTCAAGGTGGTTTGTCCTTCGCATTTATAAGAGTTTTATGACAAGAATATCTTCTTTCCACATCAGCAAACCTACCTTTGAACCCAGGGCCCTTATATGCTTTCTGCCATATCTCTCTCCACCTGCAAACTGTTTGTTCTGTTGGTGTCATGCCCAGCAGTGACGGCTCACTGAGTAACGAGTACTCTATTCATTAGAGTTGATATGTTCAGCCATTTGTAATTTCACCCCTTGCTTTTCTGTCACATGTAGCTCAACAGATTGAGAAGGGAGCAGTGTGAAATAGTCATAGATTTAGCCTATGAAACTGTTCCCAGAGAAAGGCACTTTATGACACAGGACAGCACCTTTAGGATAAAACTCACCCCAGCATCCTCCAAGCAGCATGGTGTGTGATGAGACCGGGAGGTCCTGTGGGAGCTTCTGTGGTGGTACATGTCTAACCATTGAAACACTTTTCTGAGGAAAAGATCTGTTCTACAGAAATTTCTAATTCCAATGCTATTGATACTTTACTATCACTCTGGCTAATTTCAGACACTCAGTGTAATATCAAGCAGCTTTCAATATCATAAAACTTTTAATATTACCTATATCATGAGAGAACATGAAGCAGATTCAAAGATTAAAATTATCCCAGAAATAGGTGCTATCAGGGCCATGGCCTAGGACCACCAATCTCCTGTTTAGAGGTACAGCAACAGAATAAAATACAGACAAAATGTATATTTTAATTACAAGGGGAAGCAGGATGGTTACAGTACAATGACAGGCTAGGACCAGGAAGCCTGATATTTTGGCTTTACTAGGTGTGCAGCTTGATTAGGGCGTGTGCTGATCGAGTGCAGGAAGTAGTGGGGGTCAACTGCTGACAAGTTCAAGAACTAACAAACAACGCATTTTTGGAAAAGCACACAGGGACAGATCATAACTAGTAACCTCACTGTCTGCTCAGTGAAGCTACTGAGCTAGATGGAATTTCTAGGAGGTAAGTCTGCAGTTGCCATGTTACCTTGCTTTGAGGCACCAGAACGTCACAGACTGCTTGCTAGTTCCAGTTCTGGCTGTTGGCTTAAAGATTAATCTGTCCTTAAACCAGCCAGGAGTCTCACCACAAGTCATGCAGGCATAGGACAGACTCTCAATTTAGTTTTTTGCCAATATATTAATACTAATTATTGCCTGCTGTGTACTGTGTCAAGCTGGCCTCATGCAAGTTGATCATTCATGTTTTACTCTGTGTCTTTCGATCACGGTGACGCTGCTGAGGGCCTTATGTTGGTAATTAAAACAGTCTGTAAACCTCAGAGTATGGTGCAGGTTAAAGCATTAAGGATAAGAAAAGAAACCTCTCCTTGAATGTATGTCCATTGCAACCAAGAGTCATTCTCCTTTTGATTTGTAAAATAGCTGATTGCTTCAGAAATCAGTCAAGAATGGTGTCTTCTAGGAAGCTCAGCAGCAGTGAACAGCACTGGCTGATGTAACTCTGGGAAGTGGCAGTAGCTCCTGTAGGTGGGGGAGTAGAACCTTTATCCTTTCGTCAGCTGATGGTCATTTAGTTGCTTCCAATTCTTGGTTGTTGTTAATAATGCTGCAGTATACAGCAGTATACATGCAAATGCAGTTGTCTCCTTCACATGCTGACTTCACTTCCTTTAGACATATACCTGAAAGTTGGATTACTGTGCCATGCAGTAGTTCTTTTAAAATTTTGACAAAACTCCATTTTATTTTCCACAGTGGCTATTCTAATTTACCTTCCACCCATAGTGTGCATGAAATCCCTTTTAGCTACATGATCAATAGATCTTGCTGGCTTTAGTGTTTTTGGAAACAGAGATTTTTACTTGAGTGATGCAGTAGCACATTTTGTTTTGGATTTTCATTTCCTTGGTGATTAATGCTGCTGCATATTTTTGTGTACCTACTGGCCATCGGGATGTCTTTGTTCGAGAATTATCCGTGCTCTATTAAACTCATTTTCATTGGTATATTTCCTTTCCTATTGAATTTTTGGAGCTCCTCATAAAGTTTGTATATTCATTCCTTGCCAGAATAGTACTTTGCAAACACTGCCTCTCGTTTTGTACATTGTCTCTGGCATGAATGTTTCTTTAGCTATGCAAAAGGGATTTTTTAAAATTTTAGTTTGAATTAATGCAATTTATCTATTTTTCTTTGTTGCACATCTGGAATCCTCCCTAAAATTAAATTTAAGTATGATAAGTAATCTAGAAATAAATTAAAAGGGACAGGAGGATGTACATAGGTTATATTCAATTATTATGAGGTTTTACATATGCCCTTGGGCATCTTGTGATTTCAATCCTCAAGAGTTGGGATGGATCCTAGAATAGCCCTCCTCATACACTGAGAGGCAACTGTAATTACAATAGACAGGGGATATATATGTTTCTCCATAATTACCATATGAGTGTGTGTATGAGGTATGAGTGTGCATAGTGATCACTGTTTACGGGAATGCCCTGATTCTAAAAGATGCTGGGATAATACCTCAAGTTTTTGGTATAATGAACATTCAGAAACTATGTGTAAATGGATTAGATGGATTAGGAAAACTAGCAGATTCACTTGGAGATATATTTCCATTTCTTTTTTTTTTTCTTTTTTCTTTTTTTTTTTTTTCGGTACTGGGGCTCGAACTCAGGACCCTGCGCTTGTATATTTCCATTTCTTTGTAAGTTTCTTTCACAAATAGATTTGGCCATCCATTCATCCATCTTCTGAATCTGAAGAACTGATTCACCTTCAACCACCAACAAAGGATTTCTATTTTAACAGCAGGGCTATCCCAGCCCCTGATCATGATTATTTTCCTTCAGTTTCCAAAGACTGAGTAAATTCTTTGTTGATGGTCCACCTACCTTGCACACCTGAACATTCTGTTACCTGTCATGCCCATCAGGCTTCATAGCTGTACCTACCCGCTTTGTCACTCTTTTAATCCCTCTATTACAACACAGCCTACCTCTTTTTTTAATGTATAACTAGTGACATGTGGCCTTAATGATTTTGGAATTCTATTAGCCATGTTTCCCCAGATTCCAGCTCTGAAACTATACATTGGAATGGTACTCATGGCCTTTAGAGGACAACCTACCATGAGGATTTAATGAAACATTTCAATGAAATAATGAAATTTCAAATCAAACAGCTTGTTTCCAGAAAAATTACTGAGTCAAAATTAATTATACGACAGTACCATTTATTGTAAACAAAAGAAAATCACGCATAACACATTTAATAAATGGCAAAACGGACAGTGTCGGTGGCATGAATCATCTTCATAGTTTAGATACTTATGGCATATACATGTGTATGTTTGTGTACATAAAAGAGGAATAGACTTACCTCAATAAGGTCTCTGATGTTATACTGCATGGGATGTGAAGTCATTCTGAAATTTTGATTCACTAGATGTATTAATTTCAACTAGGAGCTTAATACAAACAAGTCATATATATATATGACTATATCTCAGGTTTTAATGAGAATGAGTGATTGCTAAAAATTGAAGGAAATAAAACCTAAAGTTTAATAGAAAAGCAAGCAGTATTGGAAAGTAAGAGTGGGTTCATTTCAGCACTATTTCCAGGAGCCAACTGGAAGCAACCTTGGTCCATCAACTGATGCCTGGTTAATAAAAAATTATAATACATATACACAATGGAACATAGTCACCTACAGAAAACAATGAAATGCATTTATTTGCACCAATATTGCTGTAACTGGAAATCAGTACATTAAGCGTTAAATAAAGTAGACACCGAAAGACAAGCAGTACATGACGTCTCTTGGTGGAAACAAAAACTTTATGCCACAGAAATGAGGGTACAGCAGTTCTTACTCAGGAAAGCCACATGAAGAGGTGGGGCTGGTGAAAGGTCTTTCAGTTGGTAGAAAATTCTATTAAATAAAACAAGAAGTGTTCCGCTATTGCACAAGGACAACATAGATGACCATAATTAACTACCCATGAAAAAAATGAGAAGACTTGGGAATAACTAGTGCTCACCATGAGGAAATGATGACATCTGACACTTATTTTTTCCTAATTTAAACCTTATACAACGTGCACAGGTACTGAAAGATAACGCATATACTATAAATATCAAGGTTTTTACATTAAATGATACCCCACTGACATTTTTGATTCTTATACTTTTATGCATTGGTTAAAAAGGAGTTAAAGAATTAATACACATTGCTTCAATAGCATCTCACACTATTGTTTTTATTTAGTGTGAGAAAGAAAATGCTGAGATCACCAATTCCCTAGCCAGCCTGTAAAATTTTAGAGGACACTAGTGTATTTTTTGAGGCCTATTGTGGAAATTAACAATGTTGGAGAGAAAAACGAAAGTACTTATGATTTCTGAAATGTAAAGCCTTAAGTACAGAAAAAAGTTTGAAAAACACCTCAGTAAGCATTTGCAAAAATATGTTAATGACCCTATACATTAATAATAATTTATATATCTTAATAAATAATAATAAATATAGATTCTCCAGTATATAAGTTATATCTGTTTTTAATTACCTCCATTAAAAGTACTAAGGAATATTTATTTATCTTAAACTATATCTAAAATAAAAACATATGCATCACTATACTGAATTTAAGTAAGTAATAAGAACACAAGCTTAGGTGTGAATATAAGTGTCACATTTTGGGCATTGGAAACAGTGCTATGTCACATAAATTAAAAGGCAAGATAAATCTTGCTTTTGATCATACTATTGCAAATAGGCATCTAGGAATGGTGAATTCACTTCTGTTTTTCCTACATTGTATACTGGAGCTTTACTTAAGAGGGTTGTGTGTAAACACTGACCAACCAGTAGCAAACATGGATAAAGTTTGAAAATTAACAGTCACAGCCAAGAGCGTTGTGGGCCTCTGTGGAACAGCAGGGTGTGTACACACCACCAGTAAACATGTCACCCACAGGACAGCTCACACACAGGAGTTCATCTGCATTTTTCTTCCCAGGAGCAGTCTCGGGGGGGTTTTGCAAAGTCAAAAACCACATTTTAACCTGGACCTACATCTTCCTTTTCTAGGAGGTTCAAAGAAATCTCTATAATCAGTTCCTTGATATTGGAAGTGATCCCACTGTGAGAAAATTGACAAATGTTTGTTTACCTGCTGGGTAGAAAAATTGAAAAATATCAACCTGAGGATATATTTATTTTGATCTTAGATGGTGCTGGAAGATTATCCAGCAACTGGAAACTGGCTATATGGCAAGACATCAGGAGGTGGCCTTAATCTCAGAAGGAGTTCAAAGCTGGCAAACAGATATTTCTTGCTTCACAAAGTTATCTTCTCTCCAGAAAGCTGGCTAACTCTGGGATATGTATGCACTCTGCAGCTGCAGCGTACTGTATTACTCAAACACTGGAGAAAATCTGCACATCTCTGGATTTCAGAGATACAGAGAGAAACGCACAAAGGCGATGCACCTTTGATCTCATTCGCTCTAAATAATGGTTTAAGCACCAAAACTTTTTTACCTAAAATTGTATTTATTGAGTGAAAAAAGTGAGATTTAGACCTTCTCACGATTGACTAAAGTATGCTCTTTCAAGTATTTCAACGTTAATCAGAGGCCTCTGTCATAATCAAAAAAGACTGGACCATCTCTTTAAATATTGGATAATTCAATCGTTCTGGTATGTTTTCAAGAAGAGAAGGAGAAGCCATTTTCATGAGATCAAAAAAAAAAAAATAACTCCTCAAACATCAGTTAGATATGTAGTTCATAGTTTGAACAGCTACATAATGAAAGTTACAAGTGAGTTTTCCGTGTAAATGGAAGCAATATTCAAGTCCCTAGCATTGATAATGTGTTTTACAGCAGACCGAGATTTTACACTATGCAAAGCAATCAATTGATCAAAATTAGAGAGTAATAGAAGGAAGTACAGAGGATAAAAGGAGATGTATATAGCTTAAGGGAACTGTCCAGTTCAGCAGACAGTAAAACTGTAGTACCTAGGAACATAGCAGAACATAACTTCTGCTTGAGCAGGGAAGTTGGCAAATTTTACTCATTGCCAAAGTAGGGCCATCTGACGCGAGAGTATGCGGCAAATATGGGCCTCATTCCATGTGAGTAAGATTGTTTGAATTGACAAGGTCAGGAAGAGAGAGGTGGGGATTGGGGAGGAGAAGAGGAAGAAGGAGAAGGAGGGAAGAAGGAGAAGGGGGAAAGGAAGTGGAAGGAGAGGGAGGAGTGGGGGAGGAGGAAGAGGAGGGGGAAGAGCAGAGAGGAGGAGGAAGGAGGAAGAAGTTGGATGTGAAACAAGGAGGAAAAAGAAAGTGAGAAAAGAGGAAGGAAGGAAGGAAGGAAGAATGAAAGGAAGAAAGAAAGGAAGAAAAAGAAAAAACATGAGATGCAAGTGTCTAATGTTTATTTCAGCTGCCCTTACATCTCTGAATACTGTCCAGCCAAAGACAGATTTACAATTCCCCTGTATCAATTTTTCTTTCCTTGATAAATTCTCCAAAGTCCTGCTTTTTAAATATCATGTCTAAAATATTGTTCTTCTTAAAACTTCCTGTGCATTTTATTCCATGAACAACTGATTAAGTGCCTCGCTAGTGATATGTCAGATTAACCATAGAAAATGTATTTAAACCCTTCTTCTATGTGCACCTATGTACACAGACAAACATATAAATTAATTCATGATTGATAGAAATAAATGATAGAGATATTGGATGTTGATAGAGATACATAAGTAGATTTAAATATTTAAAGGTCTTTGAACAAAACATAACCATCTATTTCATTCCCTCTAGAAGCCTGGAGAGGAATCATTTTATTTAAAGTAAGCCCTTTAGTTAGTCTCACATGATATTTTTAAAATCAAGTCAGATCTGTACTTATAGAAAATGATGTCACATCACTACTGATGACAGTAAAAACTCTTAGTTCTCTTGAGATCATTTTTTTTTCTTTGGAAACAGAGTCTCGCTATGCGGTTCTGGCTGGCCTTGAGCTCACTTTGTAGCCCAGGCTGGTCTCGAACTCGCAACGATCCTCCTGCCTCAGCCTCCCAAATGCTGAGATGATAGGCGTGTGCCACCATGTCTGGTGATTGAGATCATTTTTAAACTCCATAATAAACTACTGGTCAATTGACCAGTAATTCGTATCCGTCCACTTGTTCATTTTTATGGTTACAGAATGTCATGTGGTTCTATAGGCAGTTTTAAATTGTCCTGCAATGCAAAATAAGTCAATAGTGCTTTGACAGTGAATTATGGCTGTACTTTCTCTGGGAAATAATGTTTTGACTTTTGCAAATAATTATTCATAGATTATCTCTGAGGCAGTATCACAACTGAGGGGAAAATCAAAAGTATTTGCATTCTTCTTATTCTCATCAATTTATATGAAAATAAAGGAAGCCTAGTACCTTAGAAGTCAACTAGTTTAACAAAAGCTACACAGAAGAGGAAGATACACTGGGGTTATAAAATATGTTTTCTCAACTTATACTGTCTTTCTCATTTTACCAGTGATTTTTGAGCCTATGTGAAATGACTGGAAAAAGAAATTGAGCAACAGCATGAAGGTTTTGAGTGACATCTATTCAAACCTGGGTAGTGTGTTATATTTTATTCCATATTTTGCTTTTATAACAAATTGCACTGAAATATTTTTTCTCTATAATGGCTGTACTAGTGCACATTCCCTTCTCTAATAGGAAAAATACAAACGATGAATAAATAGTAGAATAAAGATAGATAATAGGAAGTAGGGAGATAGATCCTTATCATATGGGAAGGGATCAAGAGATACAGGAAGGAAAAGAAGGGGAAGAACTTGGGGAGAACAAAGGGACTAACATATGCTACATTCCACAGAAGGAATGTAAATATTATGTACTGCAAACATGCACTAATGAAACTAAAATCTACTTTCCTCTTGTTAAAATCTACAGAAATGTATATACTAGTAATCAATTATTAAATACTAATGCATTAGATTGAATATACATTTCTCCTGTTAGGACAGAAAATATTACTCCTTATATGGACACACATAAAAAATTAATCACATTCCTTGAAATGATGAAATTACTTTCTATTAGTTATATGACTGCTTTTGCACATTTGTCCCTAAACTTTTGTTTTGATCTCTTAGATTTTACAAAAAAAATTAGAAGGAAGTTTCTGTAGGTAGTGAAAGAGCAGATAAATATAAGCAAGATATTGTAGTTGAACTTCCAACTCAGTAAAATAAAGTCTGCTAAGTCTACAGATCACTTTAAATTAAGCAGGAAGGAAGTGGTCAGTAAATAAGAAAAGGATCTTGTGAATCTAAATATTTTAATTTTTGAGGAAAATTTTGTATGAAATGAAGAACGTTCCACTGTCACTAGGAATTGGAAGAGAAAGGAATAATACCTGATTTTAATATGTTATTAGCTTTGAGATCCATGTGTAAATAATCTCTCAAATCTTTCAATCCAATGCTTATTTTGTATGCTGGCCTACTGGGTCTTCACCTACTTTATCATCGCTACAAGCTCGTGGAGAACTACAAAATTTGTGCGAAAAGTACCTTCCTTTCTGTAACTTCATACTCAGTCTAACCCTTGTTATTTTCAAACCAGGTGAAGCACAATGCATTATCTTTCAGAGTCTCACTAGGCTGGAACAGTGAGGACACAACCCAAGTGTCTTGGTTGCTTTCTACTCATTGCCAAGACAAAATACCTGATGCCCAAAATTAAGGATGGAAAGGCTTATTTAGATTACAGTTCAGGCAGGTTTCGTCCATACTTGGCTGACTCCAAGGCAGAGGAAGCACATGGCAGAGGGCAACTGCTCTTGGCCCAGGAACACAGCAAAGCAACCAAGACAAAATGGAGGAGAGACGAGAGAAGAAGAGGCCTCTTTCCCTTACAAATGCAAAGGGTCTGCCCCAGGGCAGGTGTACCCCTCACACGCAATCAGCCAAATCCCCTAAAAGCCTGCCCCAAGACTATCAGAAGACTTGAGGGGACATGCAGACACAGTCCTGAACACCATGCAGCAGATGTTTCAGATTCTGGTCCAAAATCTGAGTCAACAAATTTTGCTCTGTTAAATGAACATGTTTTACATAGCATCAGAAACTAGTCATGACAAAAGTTATCCAATTTTTCATACAAACTCTCAGATACCTAAGAACACATTGCTGGAAAGGAAAATATTAAGAGGGAAAAGGGTAACAAATGAAAAATAATAACTTATTAAGACCTAATGCACTTAACGGAGCTAAGACAAAAGTACAATTGATAACATTACTCAATTAAATACTCTTTTTCCAGATGCCTACAGAATAGTCCATTTAAAGCACATTATTGGGGGATCTTGAAATCTGGGGAACTGAACAAAAAGTTTAGATCTAATAATGATGTAATAACAAGGAAACTCCAAATTTCATTGCCTACATTAACAGAGGTATATTTGTAGACCTGTGAACTCTGGTTCGAGTCAGCCTGTTCTTTAGGGCTAATGTCTGTCTGCATTGTGGCTGCAGGATCTTTGATGCTCCTGTCTAATACAAGGATATATCTGTGCTACGTATAGGCAGGATATAATTACTATCACAGCAATATTTCTATGAGAAACTACAGTAATGAACTATTTCCAGGTTTTTAAAATGTATTATACTCAGAATATACTCATGTTGAGTTTTTCAGTAAAATGAGACATCCATGAAAATGACATCACAAAGTTAAATTTTACCAATATTCAAACACAGTCCTCTGTGAAATTATTCAGAAATTCAAGTCACTCCACAAAAAATGCATCAGAGTTAATAGGAAAAACTGATTGCTTACATATGAAGAATGTCAAAAATTAATATAAAGGAATTGTAATCTAGTGGGAAATTAGTGAGAACATAAAGTTTCAACTAAGAATTACAAATAGAAAAATAAAAATTACATAATGAAGTTCTATTTTAACTGGTCAGATGAACAAAATAATTACAATTTTCCCACACCTCTATTCTTCCCAATATATATAATAAATCAACTACAGCTCTCATAGATACTGAAAAGTGGGAGCAATAATATCACACAAGTGACTCTTATGAAGGAAATGATGAAAAAATTGAAATTGATACATGAGAGAAACATACACAGTTTACACGTGGACTGACTAATGGAAAAAAATTCCTCAAAACACTGCTCATTGAAAACACAAGTCAGTAGACAAGAAGTAAAATCCAACTCTAAAGAAGATATTCAATATTTGGTAACTACAGCTAATGCAGCATATTGATAAACAAATTAAATGAAAGAATTATAGTTTCCTTAATTGTTAACTCTGAGGAGAATATGCTTCTGTTCCAAATATTTCTGCAAATACTTTAATCTTTTTCAATCATAATTCTTTAATGGGCTATGTGTATAGCTCACTGGTAGAGAAGTTACCCTTATCTTTCCTGTGTGTGAGGCTCTGGGTTGAGTATTTAGCATCACACACACACCCACACACACACATACGCAGAATGTACTGATGTATTACAATCTAAGAAAAATAATCAGGAGTTACTTAAAAAGACATTTTTCAGTCATTTTGAAGATAAAAATAGTATTTTGTCAGTATTTGTTTGCGAAAATAAAAGGACAGAGCCAGGGATATAGCTCAGTGACACAGCATCTGCCTAGCAAGTGAGGGTCCTGAGTTTGATTCCTAGTACAAAAAAAAAGAGAAAGCACGGGATAACAAATTTATGTAATGTCATATGATCTGAATAAAACATTA
This sequence comes from Dinomys branickii, assembly GCA_004027595.1. Taxonomy (NCBI): domain Eukaryota; kingdom Metazoa; phylum Chordata; class Mammalia; order Rodentia; family Dinomyidae; genus Dinomys; species Dinomys branickii. The sequence goes on along the minus strand of PVLD010023562.1, from coordinate 4,355 downwards.
TATTTTTTGATCTAACAATTGAAGTTTTATACTTACTGTTTATTGTAAGAATTGTGCTTATTTTCTATATATTTGACAAATATAAATTAAAAATAATTCATACATATAATTACTGAACTGATGGTATGATATACTGATTGCATCTATACATTTAACTTGCTCTATCTTGAAACTTAATATAGATCAGAATTTCTTAAAGCAAATCAGCTTCTAAGTATAGATTAGTTAATATCATAGGATTAGATACATAAGAGAATAAAGTGTCAACTCAGGAGAGGAAATACTCAGCCTCAAGTAGTAAAATAAATTTAAGAAGAGAGGATGATTCTTACAGTGGAATATGAGTAAGGAAGAAGAGGTGAATTAAACATTACATAAGAAGAATCAAAGCAATACAAACAATTCTGGCTAAAGAGATCCAGCCATAGGGGGCAAAAAACTGAGTCAATAATATGAAAATTTATCCTAGACAAAATAATGCAAAGATACCAGAAGGTGAGGGGATACATGGCAGGGGTGTTAAGAAATCATGCTGTCCATGCAAATATTAGCAGGTTCAGGAGGAAGGGCTCTAGTCATTAATTCCCTGGCAGAAATATCTGTTCTGGCCTGGAGTTGGCTTAGAAGATGTTCATAAACTGGTAGTCGTTTGTCAGTAAATATCACATGGTAGATGTCTGTTACATCCGGGTCACTTGAGGTTGAAATAGAATGAGCAGAAGCTTGCTGGGAGATCCAATATTTGACCACTTGTGTTTCTTCGACATCGACTGATGATGATGATGTCATAATCATTTCAATAATGATTATTATTATGAAGCAAGCACCTGAGTCTGTAGGCCAACTTTTGAATACGCTTAAGAAAAAGTGGAAAAATGAACACTAGTTCCTGTTTTTTCACATTAACACGGAGGTACACGCACAGTAAAACGAGATTAAAGGTGAAACAGCTAACAAGAGACTTAGGGAGAGTGACCCATGAGGCCCTCACAGGCGTGGTTGGGCTTAGGTTCCATTTTCTAATGGGTCAGTGTCATTTTTTAACCTGAGAAGAAGGTCTCAACTGTAAACTAAGGGATCGATTTCTGTAAAAGATGATGTTGAGGAGGAGCAGGGCCCTGGGGGCAAATGAGAGGATTTCTCTGAGTGATGCTGGCCCATAAACAAAGGGCAGGTGGGTCATGTTCTGGCAAAGGGCATTCCACAATGGGACAGGGAGACAGGGAGAGGGCAAATCAGAGCGAGCCTGAAAAATTCAGACAATGACATGGTTGGCCAAGGCTATGATTCAAGAGGAAACGAAGGCCTCATTGGATTGGCAGGATTTTCTTCCCCAGAAAATCACACCTCTCTAAAGAAAGTCCTTGTTCTGTTTGTTTTACTGATTCTCTTTTATTTTTCAATCTTTTTTGTTTATTTAAGTTCATTGGTACAATGTAGATATACATAATGATCTCATTCATTATAGGGAATTTGTACATGTACATGCTGTATCCCGATTCCTGTTTTCCCCAATTTCCTGTTCCCTCCCTTCGAACCCCATTGCCCTCCCTGTTCACAAAGCTGTTCTCATGTTAGCCTTCTTTTCTCATTTTCCCTCCTTTCCTTTCCCCCTCCTCTCTCCCGAGTTCCCTTCTCCTGTTGAACAGTTTCTTCCTACTTCACAATATCTATTGCACATTTTGGTTCCTATGTACATTTCCAGTTCCTAACCCCACAGTTCTGCCTGCCTTGGTGTCTGTAAACCCACTGCTAAGTCAAACTGTCGTTCTTGTAACCTCACAGGTTGATCTGGACTTGGCTGAGACGTATAGAGGTTTTGGGTATAAAATTCCCTAGACAAGGACACCTTGTAGCAACCTGTTTGGGATCCCAGCTCCTTTTTGCTTTCCCACTACAATAAAAGCTGCTTTCTGCTGTTTGCTTTTGCTCACAATAAACACTTTTGCTCAGTTCTCTTTGTGCCCCCTCCCTTGTAATTCTTCCTGGATTGACCATTAGCTGGACACTTAACAAAAGTGGTACTCGGGTGAACTTTAATAAACTTAATACTTAAAAATTTCTCACAGCAGGGTACCCTTTTAAAAATGTAAAGGTTATCTATATTGAAGACACTATTTTAAACTATCTTTACATGGAACTGAGAAAGGTTTCTCCCTATTAACATTAAAATTAGAAAGTGTATTTAAATTCCATCCGTAAGGCATTTTTGATATTGTTTTTATAATTCTCCAGTGTTATCAATACATAACGAACTCAGTGAATATTCAGTAAATATTTGTTCCATGAAGATTTAAAAATGTCTTCAGGTATTTGTAAATTGAGATTCTAAATCAGAACCGGATCATCACATATACACATTATATTCATTTTTTCAAATTTCAGTTGTGAGAACTTTAAATTTTCCAGTGCAGCATCAAAATGTGCATGAAAATTTTAACTTTCTCAGTAAAAAGCTGAAAGCTGCCTTCACATCAATAAACATATGATAGCTTTTTTGAATAGCAAATTCTGAACCAGAGATGGACATAAAAGGCCACTAGTTAAATATGGGGAAACCGAACCTTGCTAAGGAATGTATTAGCCAAAAATGTAGAAATTTTTAGCAATATCGACAGTGAAAGATACGAACAAGAGAGTATAAAATGATTATCAACTAAAACATTTCAGACTACAAGCTATGACTTGGGAACAAGTTCAAATTGCTTTTCAAACTATGTATTAGCTTTTTCTCCATGTGCCCTCAGCATCTCGACTATCACATTTCTTATGTGATGTGAAATCGAAGCACGAAGTTGCTGTCCTTATTTTTGTGTACAATTTTTTGTAAGAGAAAATAGTTGCCAGTCTTTTCTGTCCAGACAGAAAGAGGAAGTCCTCTACTTATCTTTGTAATTAGAATCAGACCAATCAAATAAATAAATGCTGCGTTTTCTCATCATATATATTTATTAATATATCAAATGATCCTTTTTGTTTTAAAATGTTTCTCTAATGTTTGTAAATGACTAAAGTTTGAATAAAAATAAATCACTGGCAACTCAAATACAGACAAATAAAGACATAGTCTTTTATGAGTCAGTAAACAGACAAATCAGGTTATGCTAAATTCTTAAAGTGTGAATTTGCAGTTATTTTTCTATCATTATTGTTAATAGAATAGGGCAGTGGCCAATGTACTGTTAAATGTCATCTAATGGTCCATTTTATGAGCCTGGATACATATTATTCCATTTTTCAATATTTATAGCTTTATCTTTTTAGTATGTTATTGAACTAAGCACATTTTTTGAAACCCAAATAAGTCAAGGAGGATGAAAAGGGGTACCTGAAGAATGGCTTAATGAAAGATGGAATGTAATTCAGCATTTAAAGTTTATATTATATTCAAATATAATCAGTGCATGAGTAAGTATGAGACAAAGCTATTATTAATGTATTTCTCAGAGCAGTAAGGACTGACTTTATTTAAAGTAGAAAATTGTGTTGTGAGCTATAAATGTCTCTTATGGTTTTTGACATTCATAGCTCACAACACAATTTGGTAGAATGGTAGAATCAGACAGGGCATTTACTTGACTGAAAACTTCACAAGGAACATCAACTACAACTTAGTAACTTAGGAGCAACTTCAGCTCTGGTGAAATCTAGTTTGTATACATAAAGCAGAAACACACTAAAAGGAAAAGCAGCACATAATTTACAGTAGAAAATAAATTGTCTGCATTTGAAAAAAAACAAGTGTGTACAGATAAAATGCAAAGAAAGTGACAGGTGAGGTAACTAGGAAGTATTTTGCTTAAATTCTTATTTGCATTAGATGAGTGCAGTACGTAATAAAGCAATAGAATATGCAGTACATCAGGATTTCTAAGAAATTATCCATTAATTTTAACCTAACAATTCAAAATTTAATCAATATTAACATTTACTCAAACACCTTTCCTAAAATAAGTAATTGACCAAAAATGCCAAAAAAATTATCTACTACAGAAAAATTAGGCCACACTTTGACTGCACAGTCCACATTAGCATCCCAGGAAAGACTCAGCGAATCAAGTGTCTAAAACAATAGTAGGTCACTGAACAACCTGGCAGGCAAACTATCACAAAAACACATTAGTGCTGAGGAAACACTTCCAATCAAGACTTAATACAAAGAGAAATGTTTGGTTTATATTATTTAAAAATATTAATTATTTAAAAAAGAAAGGCTGAATACACTTTCTAGATTAAAGGAGACAAAACTGCATTACAACAAAATATAAAGGATCCTAATACATAAATGTACTGCTGTTGTTGTTGTTGTGGATGTTGTTGCTGTTGTTGATGTATGCCTGTTTTCTTTCTTGTCC
>PVLD010023561.1:0-27149 GCA_004027595.1 Dinomys branickii | reverse complement strand
ACCTGGGTGAGGTGTGTAAGACTGCTCCCCCACCCTCCCAGGGTTCCCTGCAGGTATAGGGATGGATCTCCTCCCCCACTCGGTGATCTGGTCGCGAGCGCCGATATCTCACCAGTTATTGGAGTCCCTGCAGGCATGAAGGTTCCAAGGTGCCAGTCTATCCTTTGGGGCTTTCTGCGCGGCCCGCCCGATGCGCACGGAACGTGAGACCGCTGGGCGTTGCTGCCGCCAGAGAGCCGATCTCTGTCGGGAGTCGCCGGAGAGCTGCGCCGGCTCGGGAGGCGGGAGGGATCGAGCTCTCCGTGTTCTCAGGGCGTTAGGACCCAAGCAAATCTTCCTCCTCGCTCTCGGCGCTTGGGGCCCTCCGTGCGGCCCGCCCGACACGCGCGAAACGTGGGATTGCCGGGCGTCTCCCCTCATGTACACTTTGAAAACAGTTTTCATCAGCTTCCCCTTGACCTTTGAGCTTTCTGCCCCTTCCATTTTCCTTCAAATGAACCCATCATTCCATCTCAAGAATTCAACTGGAACTAATTCCTTTATTAAATAAACTTCATTTAGGAGCTGACTGCCTTGGGCCCAGGGAGAAAATGTTATCTCTGTTTTTACTGTAACCAATGTAGGTCAGCAAAGCAGCAGCCTATTTTTTAAAAGACTCAAACCACAGCTTGGATGAAGGGTGAAGGAAGATTTCACTCTTAAGGTGCAAAGAAAATGAGAAATTCCAGCAGAAGCAACACTTCTGATTCCCCTTCCTTCTTCCAGGACAACATCTGGACAAGAGTCCTCTCTGTCCTCACAAGCAACATTTCCAGCACAGACTGAGAGGTTCCCTAGCTTTCTGGGGCCTGAGACAGAGGAGGCAGAAATAGTTCTTTCAGGGGTGGCTTGCTTATTCAGCAGAGAAGACAGAAACAGAAAGAATTGAGGCTACTATGTATCGTGTGTCCCTTTGTTAGCCTTCTTTTATCTCTGTTGCCTTCCACAATGAGTAGGACCAGCTTGTGCCATCAACAGAATATTGCACAAATGATGTTGTGTTGGGAGAGTAGGTCATAAAAGATACTATGCCTTGTAGCTTGGTAACTCTTGGATCATTGACTCTGGAAGGAGCCAGCAGCTATGTTGCAAAGACACTCAAACAGCTCTCTGGGAACCTGGGATGTAATGCTTGCTTGACATGCACCAGAACCTGGGTTCAATTCCCAGCACCACCACCAAACCAAAAGACAGCCCTCTGAAAAGGTATACACATCAAGGAATGGAGGCCCCTGCCTATACGTACCTGGGTGGGCCACCTTGGGAGCAGTCCTCCTGCCCCAGCCAAGCCTTCAGATAACTGAAGCCATCCGATTGCCAGAGAAGAACTCTGAGCCAGAACTACTGATTCCTGATCCCAGAAATGGAGCAAATGTTCTTTTAAGCCACTACACTTTAAGGGGAGTTAGGCAGTAATAAACAATGAAGTTCCACCTCCAGATGCAGGCAAACAAATCTTTTCTCCTTATATTTGCAGTACCTGCTCAGGGTTGTGTTCATACCCTACTGTGAGGAAGCTGCTTGAGGGCAGAGGCCAGGCTGTAATTACCCCTTCTTCCTTTTATTCCCCTAAGTACACTCTCCCCAACACACACACTCTAAATGCGTAATAAATTCCATAATTTAGTGAGTCTGTCCTCTTATGTAGGATGAACCTTGGAATCTCAGAGCTATTTCCTTTTCCCAGAAATAATTCCCTTCCTCAGCTCAAGATGAGATATGTAGCTCTTCAATTAACAAAAACCACTCCAACCAAGATCTGAACCAGTGTGGTCCAATTCAAAGGATGCTTTTTTGCAGAGCTGTCTACCAAAGAGTCCAAAAGTCATTGCAATTGATTTCAGGAAATTGTGTCCAACAGTAAACCTCAACATCCTTGGAAGGACTTTCTGCAGCCCAGATCAGCACACAGGTCTGCTTGGTCGGTTCACTTCTCCTGCTAAGTCACAGGCTTTGAGCTGCCCACACATCAGAGAGGACTTAGCCTGGGCTCACCTCCTGTCTGTCATTTAGCCCGGGTGTCTAACACAAAACCCTGTTGTCCTCAGGGAGCTTCCAGACAGCCCAACAGAGGGAGATGTTCACAGCAAAAAATCAGCCACACTCAAATCTGAATTTGCCAAAGACCAGTTGCAGGATCATTGGTTGTAAATGACCTCAGAGAACTTAGGAAAGGGGTCTTCATTTAGGAAAAACTGTGCCACAGCCTCTTCTCAGGACACAGGTCCTCATCGAGTTCATAATCAGGGACAGCCACACTTCAGTAGTTTTAGGGAAGGAGCAAGAAGGGGCTGGGAAGAAAGGACAGTCTGCACTGTGAGGCATCGTGAACAAACTGCGCGGCGACAACCAGCAGTTTGTCATGACTGAGCAAAAGCGTTGTGTTCTGGGCTATCTTTCTAAGGATATCTGTATAATGGTCAGCCTTGGAAGGTAGAAGTACAGTTGCTCTTCCTCTGGAGCAAATAGCAGGCATGCTGACTACCCTTTCTTTTTTCTTTTTTTTTTTTTTTTTTTTTTGGTACTGGGGATCGAACTCAGGACCCTACACTTGCTAGGCAAGCGCTTATTCCACTGAGCTATATCCCCAGCCCTACCCTTTCTTTTTTTTTGAGGCAGGGTCTTGCTATGCAGTTCAGGTTGGCCTTGAGCTCACTTTGTGGCACAGGCTGGCCTTGAACTTGCAACCATCCTCCTGGTTGAGCCTCCTGAGTACTGGAATTATAGGCGTGCGCCACTATGCCCGGCTATTACCTATTATTTTAAAAGTCAAGGACACTTAATGTTCCTTTCCTTAACACAACCCATCGCAAGTACAGGTGGCTCCAGACCTTGGCATTGCCCTGGGGATGTTAGCATTCAGGGGACAATCACTGATTCTCTGGCTACTGCGACTGCTGTGAGAATAAAGTCCCTTGAGCCTTGTGTCTTCTGTCGGCATCCATGATATTGGAGACCTGGTGTGCCTAGCTTAACTATAGAGTTTAGACTGTGCACCAGGATGCTCCTGCCACTGTTAGCCAAACCCACCCATCACCTAGGGCAACGAGCCTCCTCACACAGCCCATCACCTTCCTCTGCAGACAAGCAGCCTGAACTTCCTAGAAGCATCTGGAAGTTGGCTCAGGCTTCCATAACAAACTGACCCCAGGAGGGCTGAACCACTCCTGTAATCCCAGCACCCTGGGAGGTTGAAGTAGGAAGATGGAAAATTTGAATCTATCCCGGACAGTTTAGCAATTAGCAACTTACCAAGACCTTTTCTCACAGTCAAAGGGGGTGGGAGCCCATAGCACGACGACAGGGTGGAACCGAGCGGTCCGCTGTGAGCATATGTGCTTTCCCACCTCCAACCATGGCAGTTTGTATACACCCATGTATGTTATAGTATAGTTTGAGGCAGCTATATCTCTTCCCAAGGCGAGAGTCCAAGGATATAGATAAACCCAGGAGTACAGTTATTATCACAGGGAAGATCACTGATTGAGTGGTAGGGCAATGGAGATGAGGGAGGAGAAAAACTGAATGATCAAGTGGGCCATCTTCTGTGTAACTGAGTAATAAACTTGAAGGTAACACTATGTAGGACAGCATCCAGAGCTAATTCCCTTCTATGTTCTCTATAATTCTGTATTTCCTCAATCATTTTTGTATTAACAGAAGTGAAGATAACTTTGTATTATGTAGCATCCAGTGCAAATTCCCTACTATCTTCTTTATAATTTGGTATTTCCTTTAATGTTTTTGTGTTAACTAATGTGAAGATAACTATGTAATACAACATCCAGTTCTAATTCCCTACTATATTCTGTATAACTTTGTATTTTCTGTATTGTTTATGGCTTTTCTGGTTCATATGTCTCCATTCTTTTGTCTTTAAAATAAAAAAATAAAAATAAAAATAAAACAAAGGGGGTGGGAGGACTGGGAATGTAGCTCAGTGAAAAGGCCCAGTAGCTTCAAGCCCCAGTGCCACAAAAAATTAAAATAAAACACAGGGAGTGGAGAGGGAGGTACTTAAAAATCAGAAACCCTGTTCTCACAATTCTAGAGTGCTTACAGACAGCCAACTTTTCACTGTGTCCTCCATGTGAGTAGGCAGTGCTGGCTTCTCTATTTATAAGAGCAATAATCTTGTGATGAGGACCTCCCCCTCAGGAACTCACCCAAACCTAATTATCTCAAAGATCCTGTTTCCAAATACCATCCCTTGGCAGGGGAGGGTCAACATTTGCATGAGATAGGGGTGCAAAATTCAGTTCACAGCAGGCAGCCTTGGGTCCTGTGCCCAAGAGCTCCCAAGACACACCTATTGATATATCCTGCAGCCCTTACAGATCCCTCAAGTCCCCAGCTGAGCAGATCCTTGAAAAGCAGCTAGTTCAGCCTCCTGCCACTTGGAGGGAAAAGTACCATTGTCTAGAGTGGATGGCTGCTTCTCCACTTAAAAATCTCAGGGAAACCGAAACTCTCCTCGCTTCTCTCTCAACCACCAATGAATGTATCATGAGGGTTGCACTGATCAATCATCAGAACACATTCCCTTTTGAGTTCATCTAAACTAAATTTATTGACTTTTTAGTCCCATTAAAGACAACACATGGGGAGCCAGGGATATAGCTTAGTGGCATTAGCGCCTGCCTGGCAAGCACAGTCCTGAGTTCAATCCCCAGTACCAAAAAAAAAAAAAAAAGACAACACATGGTATTGTAATGATAGTTTTACCAGAAACTCCTCAAGCCTGTCTGAAAGTCAAATGGGCAGGTGGAAAATGGAAATGTTAAGATGGGCCATGCCAAGGAGCCGTAAGACATTCTTCATCACCATCCAATATCAGGCAAATGCAGTAGGAGCTGAGCTGTCTCAGGTAAGGGACCTCCCCAGCCTAGTGTCTGAGAATCTAAAACTTTCAGCCAAACTCTGAGTCTGAAAAGGCAACCAGAACAATGGCCAGGCTGAACTAGAGTCTGGGCCCCTATCTGCAACAGGAACTCTTCCTCTCTAGAGCACCCTCACAGACCAAGCCAGCAACTGCCCTGCTGCACTCCCAAGGCTCAGACAGGTGAGGATCCTATAGCCCAGTGCATTAGCCAGTGTCTTCCTACTACAAAGAAACACCTGAGACAATTAGCTTATGAGAAAAAAGGTTTATTTCCATCACAGTTCTGGAGCTCAAATCCAAGATTAAGCAGCCCCTTTGCTTTGAGTCTCTGATGGGAGCGGCAATGGTAGGGAGCTTACAGCAGAGCAAACTGTTCCTATTATGAGCCAGGAAGCAAAAAAAAAAAAGAAGAAGAAGAAGGAAAAAGTGAAGAAAGGGCTACAGTCCCAAAATCCTCTTTGAGGACCTGCCACTCAATGACCAAAGGATGCACACCATTGCTCCCACCTTTGAAGGTTACACCACCTCCCAACAGCATCACCCTGGCCCTCAAACTCTTTAACACACGGGCCTTTGTGGGACCATTTGGAATCCACACTATAGCACTCAAGGACCCAGGGCTTCCCTTGTCCACTTCCTGGCCAGCTGCCAAACACTGCAGCTTAGCAACTAAGCAAGGCCTTGTCTCCAAATATAAAATTTTAAAAAGGGGTGAGGGTGTAGCTCCGTACCAAGGAACTGGGCTAAGTCCTCAGAATCACAAAAAGAAAGCAATGACTTTGTCAGTGCTGTAGCTAAAACTCTAGTGGCCTTTGCTGTGATGCCATTGCTGACTTGCTCTATATTTGACATGGTCAATTGTCATCTTCCGACTTATAACTTTCTCACAATGGTGACAAAATACAGGGTTGCGGGAAGAAAAGGTGTGCTGAGGGGGTAGAAGGAGGAGGCTCCGATATGGGGCTCAAGGAGCAGAGGGTGCCCCAAACCCTCCAGTCATGTTCCTGTCCAACTGCAACTTAGGGAGCATCAAGCAACATCAGGGCGAGATTTTAAACTTCGATCCTCAGGGCCCCTCTACCCAGTGCAGTTTCCCACTTTATCATCTATTGGACAGGCTGGTAAGGTCACATCTCCTGGATGCCCACTGAGGGTGTGGTTGCCCTGGGTCTCACCCAGTGATACATCGCACAGCTTTATCCTTTCCAATTAGTGCCCAATGCGGGAATTGATGTTCTGAAAATTAACATCATTGATCTTCATCCAAGAATATAGTCAACAAGGCATAATTTTTTTCTGATCAATGTTATTGATCAATTACCTAATTTAAAAAAAAGGCCTCCCTGGGCATCAGAGAGAATTTATGTGCTTCCTATATTCTCATCTCCCTCCGGGCTGGATCTCTGCTCCAGACCCAGCATCAATAACAGATAACCTTTCCAGCACAATGAAACATTTGTGGTCTGTGATCCCAAGGAAAGCATGCCATTCCTGTCTTCAGGAGGAAGAGCTGTCCAGCACCTCCCAAACCAATGAGCCCTCTAGCACTTCCCGCAGTGGTTTATTAGAACCCTCAGTGGGAGGAAGGCCAGAGAATAAGGAAGAAAAAACACTTCACCTATCCAGCAGTTCCAGCCAACAGAGCTAAGCTGAGCTCTGGGGACTCTGTCCACAGCAGCTGAAATTTGAACTCCAGGTTCCAGTGTGAAGGGAGAAGGGTGAAGTCACCCAAGTGTGTCGCTGGGCTGTGTCCCTCTCCCTGCTCCTCCTCCCACAGCTTCTCCGGCCCCCACCTCCACCCAACCCCATTCGTCACAGCTCAGCTGCCAGGCAAGGGGCTCACCTTGTCACACTGCAGGGTTTATTGATGACCCTCCCTAGGGGCATTTGCATTTCAGAATAAGACTCTGGAGAAATCTATGCTCCACCCAGAAACACAAATCTCTATTGTTTGAACGTGGGGTTCCCTAGAGAAGGAGTTTGCTGATAGCTACGCTGATGGGACTGAGGGACCAGCATTGCACGGTGCCCCTGGAAGCATATTTCTCAGGAAGCCACCTTTCCTGCTAAGCAGAGGCAGCCCCTCTGCCCTGATTCCCACCTTTCAGCTAACCACTGTCACACTCTCAACACGTTCTCTGTGCGCCACCCTGCGCCAGCTGCACGCGGCTCTGATGGGCCCGCGGCAGATGGAGTTCACCATTCCACTGCCCCGCTGCCTTTGACCTCCCCCGCGCAAGTATTTGTTCTCCTGTGGGGAGGAGGGCAAATTGCAATCAAGGGGCTTCTAACCTGGATGCCACCGAGAAATGTCACCTGTCACTAAATATCAAAAAAAAAAAAAAAAAAGCAATTTCACTGAGTAGCTTCTGTTCCTTTTGTCTCACTTCCTACCTCTGGACAGAAAAGGACACTCGTCACATGAAATCCATGAGCTCATGTCCACACGTCACTGCCCAGTGCTGTATTATTTACTCTATGGGCACAAAAGTCTCTTTCCATGGTAATAACAAGGTCACTGGGCAGAAAATCATTCACAGGAAAAAGAAGAGAGAAAGGGCACCTCCAAAAAAATGAATCTGGAGTGGAAACCGGTCCCTCACCTTCTTCAAAGCCACCCTGCCTTGGCACAAGCTGCAGTCTTCCCCCTGAATCCTGCCATCTGGAATTGCTCCTCACCTCCTCGCCTTCCAGCGCACGGACGCACCATCAATTTCTGAATGTCATCCACAATCACTCCTCTTCCCCAAGGTCTCCTAATTCCTGTCTCCTCTTAACCTCTATTTTATTAAAGCCACTTGACTTTGCACTGTCTGTTCTGAACCTGTTGATCAAGATCCAGTTACACTGTTTATGGAGGAATAACCAGACCTTGGATGTCCACCGTTTCTAGTCACAGGGCTGTGATTTTTTGAAGTGGTCCAGTAAACCAGAATTCTGACAGGCGTGGAGGGGAATTACTCCCAGACTCCGGAAGAAGCCAGGCGCTCCCGTTTCATTCCTTGTGTTACGCTGCCCTCTAGTGACGGATCCATGTATATCGCGGCACACCATGAACCGCTTTTAGGTCTAATATTTCAAGATCTCCCCCCCGGGGTGGAGAGAATATGTAAACCAATAAATAATAAATGCCAGTATAACCTGTCATGGTCTAAATGGCCAAATTAATATTAAAGCCAGAATTGTTCAGGCACCAAGGAACCTCATTATATAGAATAATAGATTTCCTAGAAGGCTCGACCTTTGTCAAAAACCCGACGTATGTGCCGTCATAATAGGCACTTCCAGCACCTCTTCCTTCACCTTCTCCTACCGCCCAAATCTAGATCAGATGAGCTGCGGCCTTGTTTATCTCCTGAAAGGGAAAGTGCAGGGGCATTGCGGAGCCGCCAGAGCTCCTAAGGGATGTGTCCTCCACCTGTACACTCGAAGCCCTGGAGGCCTTGACAAGGCCACAGACCTGAGAAACAGGGGAGCTACTCCAAGCTCACCAGGAGGGCTGCTGCACCCCGGTCCAGGCCCCAGCGGCTCTGCAGACAGCATCTTGTATGTACTTAGGGCCAGCTGCCTGCCCCTCACCCCATACCACACCCGGGCTGGAGGAATGGGGCCCCCCCGAGGGCACCAAGAAGAGGGAAAACAATTCAAATTCAGACCAAAGCGGGGTCATGGTCCAAGCTAGTAACCTGCATGTCCCAGTTCAGAAACCACATCCCAGAGTGGCAAAACTTGGAGGAAGCCAGGCGTGGTGACACATGTAATCCTAGAACTTGGGAAGCTGAAGCAGGAGGCTCACTGTGAGTTTGAGGCGATCCTGGGCTACATAGTGAGATCAAGACAAGCCTGAACTATACAGGGAGGCCCTGTCTCAAAAAAAAAAAAAAAAAAAAAAAAACCAGGAGGAGCTAAGTATTTATCAGATTGCTATAGTTTCTATCTAGATGCCCTCCCTCATAGGTAGGGCTTTGGGAAAGTGTTGGCACTGTAGGTGTGGGATACTCATCAAGAGCCCGGCCCACTGATGGGTTTATAGCTAAATGTGGTGTCGGGAGGTGGGGCCCCGGGGAATGACCTGAAGGGGGCACCCCCATCTCCAGGTCCTCCCTCCATGCTCTCAGCATCCCAGCTGCCATGCCTGAGCAGCGCTCCTCTGTTATGCCATCCTGCTGTAATCCAACCAACCACGGACCGTAAACATGAGCCAGAACAAACCTTCCCCCTTTACTCTGCGGGCGGTAGGTCCTGTGTCTCAGCAACAAGGAAGTAACTGAGGCACCGGTGACTAAGAAGAAAGTATGTGGGCTGGGGATGCATTCTCAGGGGGTGCACGTGTAGGCATTTACCGCCATGGAGAACAGTGAGTGTTTTTCAGCTCTAGAATTTCCATGTCTCAGCTGAAAGTCCTCATCTGTTCACCCATTGGGTCCATCTTTTCCTCTAAGTTATTTGATGTACTGATCATTTTCAAGGCCATGTCTTCTAATTCAAACATCTGGGTCATCTGTTGTTCAAGGGACTGTTCTTTTCTGGTCATATAGGTCACAGTTCCCTACTTCTGTGGGAGATACAGATATATAGATATAAATATAATTGTATATTTTAAGCTGGCTATCGTACATTAAAGAACTAAAAGGGGTTGAGGAGACTAAAAACTACCTCCATCTCCCAGAAAGGGTACACCTTTTCCTCTCAAGCAGCCATACAGAGGGGCCCATCTCCTCTCTGAATTAGGTTTAAACAGTTTGAAGCCCCTCTAGAGGCAAACATCTTAAAAGGGAGGTATATCCCATACGTCCAGTTGGGCTTTGGAATTCAAGCAGCACAAAACCAGACTTATTTGCTTTCCAGGCCTGTCCCAATTCAAGTGAAGTGACTGTATTTCAGCTTCTATATTTTCAATAACAATGGACTCACCCATATGTAAATACATAGATCACAGGTGAAAGTACACAAACACATGCAGCGATGTCCCTGCAGTCCTCCCAAGGCCTCAGGAGACACCCATCAACCCACTTCATTCTCACAAAGAGGCTCCTGTTCATCTGACACCCCCCACACAAAGAAAACCCAAACCAGGCTTCCCTCTGTGGGTTCAGCTTGCAGAGTAAAGGCTCAGGAAACTGAAAGAATCTACGACAGTTGTGTCTGGTAAACTGGGGTCAAAATAGCCTTGAAGGGTGACTTCTGGAGGTTGAAGGCTGGGGAGTTGGTATTTCAGAAACTGGCACTGGGCCCTTCTTTGGCCCCCACCATTCAGAATTCCACATAGTTAAATTGACTTAAAGGCCAGTGCAGCCTCTTGCCCAGAAAGGATGCACATGAGGTCCTCCTGTAAGCATCAGCCCTGTGATTCCTGTGGTCAAAGTACTGTTACTCTGTGGAAAGGGTTTGCCTGGTAGAAATGTCCAACACTGAGCTGGGCATGCTGCGCAGTAGTAGGGTATTTACTTACCTACCCTTCTCTCCGTGTGAGGCCCCAGAAGACGAGGGAGTCCACTGTCAGCCCCGGCATCCTCCATTCTCTATTAAACCTGAGCATGAGTGATCACCAGCATCACTGTGCCCTGGTTCTCCCCCACCCACTGCTGCCCTTGTCAGTCAATACTCTAGACTAGGACCAGGATCCACACCTTGCACCTCTGAGACTCATCTCCATCTTGATGAGGACATCCATAATGATGGCTATCATCTCCAAAGCATGGCCCCCGCCAGGCAGGTCTAACTTGCACCTCACCATGTGCACCAAGCTCCCTACGAGACAGGTACAGGAGCACCCCTAATTTAGAATCTCAAATATTCTGAGATCTGAAGGGTTCTGTGGGGGTCTTGGATTTCAGAGCATTTCAGACTGTGAATTTTCAGATTAGGGATGTCTGACCACTAAAACCTGTGCAACTATCTCCAAACCCAAAAGTCTCCAAAATCTAAAATACATCTGGTCCCAAACCTTTTGATAAAGGATACTCAACCTGCACTATTAACAACCTATATTGTAGACAAGGCCTTCTGGTGTGAAAATGCAGACTTCACCCCTCTTGAACACAGCAGGTATAATCATTTAAACTATGCACATATATGCACACATATTTATGTAGATGTATATATTTATGTACTTACATATATATGTACATACATAACATAAAAAGTAACTGAGCAGATTTTTTTAACTTGGTGGATTCTAACTTTCACTGACAACAAAGCCCTCCATGTTCTCATAGCAGGCTTCGTGGTACCTTTCTTAAAGTAATAGCAGGAAATGCTACTAGAAATATTTTCTTTAATCCAAAAGTGGAGGAAAGGGACTGCAGGAAAAAAAATTCCAGCTGTGTTGTCAGGGACTATTAGACAAATGAATGTTGTATTTATGTGCACTGGATGCCCTGATTTTCAGATATGCACTGACCTAATAGCTGACTCTTAATCTTTTCGAGTTAATACATAAAATGGTTCTTGAGTAGGCAACATAACTGCCACAATGTCTTAAAGCAACTGCTGCCATATCTTAAAGCAGCAGTCAAAAGAAACCTGTACAAAGACAGCAAAATGCAGTCCCAGCTACTTGGAAGGCTGTGTGACAGCAGGATCCCTTGAGCCCAGGAGTTAGAGACCAGCTTTAGCAACACAGTGAGACATACACACACATTAATCTCATAAAAGTAAAGCTTAGAATTTATGGATTTATAAAAGACAAAAGCTAAAGCCCTATTTATTCCAAATGCAATTTAGAAAATAGAAAAGAATTGCTATAAAAACTTTCAGTACATTTGTATAAATCCTTGTTTGTTTTTCTTTATATATTTGGTTTTATTTATATTTTGTAAACCATTTTAAAAGTTGCACAATTTAGGCTGAGCTTGGTGGCACATGGCTGTAATCCTAGCACTCGGGAAGCTAAGGCAGGAGAATTGCGATGTGTTTGAGGTCACTCTGGGCTACAGAAGCAAGTTCAAGGCCAGCTTGTACTACTTAGAAAGACTCTGTTGCAAAAAAAAAGGTTGCACAATTTACTGCTTCATGATATTCTACTGAAAATGGAATGTAAATATTCCCACCTGAAAATGCTTTTCAAAAATATAGATTTGAAGGACCTACCTACTAAATAAGAATAAAGGACAAAGAGTCTGAATTCTTGAAGCTTACTCTGTGATTGATTATAATGAATTTAATTAATCTACCTAATAAACTAATACATGCTTAGTCTGCCACTGCCAACTATTGAACTGTTTCCAAAGTTCTGCTATTTTACAATCAAAAATATCCTCAAGGGTATCTCTCTCCATACAAACACAATTCTCTTCTGGAGCTAATAAAATGGTTTTACTTTTTAAAAATACTACAGTCAGGAGGAAACTATGGAGTAACTGCAGGTCTGCTAGTCCACCCCACCACAACCCGAGAACCAGAGAGAAAACCAGCAGACATTCAGAGCTGCCCTCGATATTCAGCAAGCATCAATATAAAGTTAGATTGCTAACAGAAACGCAGAACAGACATCTGCCTTTCCTACGGCTCGATAATCACAAAGTCCCCCTTGAGTCTATATGCCCAAACTGCCTCCTACGTCTTCTGCTGTTTGTGGTGTTGTAAAGTTTGCATTTGTCAAGGTTGTCACGCAGTGGTAGAGCACGTGCTTCACATAGGTGAAGTCCTGGGTTTGATCCCCAGCAGGACCAAAAAAAGGAGGGGTTCTCCTTAGTTACGATAGCTACTATACAACATGGTGACTATAGGTAATAACAATATAGTGTACATTTAAAAATACTCATCAACTAGATAGAAATAATAAAGCTCATATTTGGTAGCTGACATGGTAATGATTGGCCCCGCCCAAGACCCACTCAGTTCTCATGGTGACAGTCCAGTGCTGAGTTATAATGGTGCCCAGCTCCTTCTTCTCAGAGACCCCTGTAGTTTCTTCTTCCCAGCTGCCTTTGCCAAAGCCTGTGTGCACCAACAATGATGCAATCCCCCTTCAGCAAGTTGTGCTGAGCAGCCTATGTCAGCCACCCTGTGCCCCCTCCCCTCAGAGTGCATACAAGCTCCAACCCTGTCCTTTGTCTTCAGAGAGCCAGCACAGCTGTTCTAGTGTTGACTCCCTCCGTGCCCACAATAAACTTTTATCTCTTGCTGTTTATATCTCTCTCCTCTGCGTCTTGTTAGATTGAGTACCTAATTCTCACTCAGTCGGTATCAGTCCCCAAGAGCACTTCCTCACAGTGAGTCTTGTAGATCTCTACCAGATCTTGTAGATCTCTACTACTCACAGGTATCTGCAGAACAACACTTTGGTTTAACTGCTGTGTCTTCGTACTGGCATCAGGTAATCTACCTATAAAGTAAATGCATTCAAACTCACTGAATTTCAGAGCTTACATTCTTAGGCTTAAGATCAAAATGCCAAAAGGTCATCAACAAAGAATCCTTAAGCTAATGGTTCTCAAACTAGCATCTGTGGACATCCTTCCAGACTTCGCTGAGAATTTTTCCTCCCTTTAAAAGGTGTTTATATGGTACTCGAGAACCACTGACTTATGAATGCAGGCACCATGCTGCTTTTCTCTCCCATCCAAGCCCCCTCGCCTAGTCTTGGCACTCAGCAGAAACTAAGTGACACATTCTGCACCCTGGCACTGGGTCTGAGCCAGGCCTTCCTGGCACACTTGGACAATCCCACAACGAAGAGAATCACTTCTTTGCCTTTCATCGTACTGATAGAAACATATTCTGAGCTTTGAGAATGTTTTCTGAGACCAAGGCCGACCTCACTCTCTCTGCAGGTATCAAAGGGGCAGGACCCAGGGATAGGAAGTGCCCTAAGTAAGGTCACAGAACCGCATAGTAGCAGAAACAAAACTATCTCCTCTGCCAGCTCTCCTAACTTCTCTGCCAGTTCTTCACAGGCGCTGCCTCTGCCGACCTTCAAGGACTGCGATTAGAGAACCCACAGACCTCATTACCACCGCAGCCACCACTCACTTCTGTCCCACGTCCGCCCTCCCTGGTCCCCATCTAACTGTGTACCTTTCCAAGTCTGCTCGCCTCGCTATACCCAAGGTCTTCACCAGTGTACCATTTCACACACCCAAACCCCAACCCTACTGTTCGGCCCACAAAGACGCTGGCTAGCCGGCCGGGTTGGGGCACGCTAGTTATCGGAAAGTTCAGGCTGGAGGATCGCACATGAATCCAGCCTGGGCGACTAAACGAGAACCTGACTCCAAAAGTAAGAGTTGAGCTGAACACGCACAAGGCTCTGCGTTCCAGCTCAAGCACTGGTATGGGGTAAGCGGGGGGAACTGAAAAAGATCGCGCGAAATCCACTACTACAACTTCAACCGCGCCTCCACCTCCCACGGAGTCGGCCCCCAACGCGCACGCGCAACCCTAGGTCGGCGCGCGCCGGTGACGTCATGAGCCGCGCCAGCTCCGCGCTCTGGAGGTCTTCCACCGCGTTGCCAGGGAGCAGGAGCGAGTCTTGACTACGCCTCTCTCACTGTCTTGGGTTAAGGAGCCGTTCCAGCGGACAGCTTTTTTTTCCTGTGACACTGAGGATTGGACTCAGGGCTTCGCAGAGCTTCATCCCCAGCCCTTTGTACTTATTTTTGAGATAGGGTCTCGCTAAATCTGTATTGCCCAGGCTGGGCTTGAGTTCTGATCCTCCAGGATCAGACAGTAAACTGAGGTAACAGGAGTGCGCCTCCCCTGCAGGATTCCAAACGAAAGTTGGTGAGAAAGACTCCTGGTGGCGGAGAGCAGCTGAGCAAAGTGAAGAAAGGCAGACTGCGCGACGCGTGAAGGAGACATCATTGGAGCGCGCCGGAAGCTGGCCCACGATGAAGAGTAAGGAAGGGCGCGGAGTTAGATTCGGGGTTGGGTTAGTGCTGGTGGATCGTGAGTCAGGGCTACCTGTCGCTGCTGTCTTAACGGAACTGTGCGGCAGTTGTTACACCTTCCATAAAAGCAACAGACCCAGAGGTCCGCTGCAGGTCCGCTGACTCGGTCGCTGAGCTGGGAATTGATGTCGGGGGACTAGACAAGCTTTTCCTGGGACTGCGCTGTGGTGTGTGGTACTAGAAGATGACGGCCCGAGGCCTTGGCCAGACCTGGCCTCTACCTCCCCGGGTAACGTCGATCAAGGCCCCGCCCTCCTCTGCCATCTAGTTTCCCACCTTTTGTCGTGTGTAAACTTACAGAAGTTGCTGGAGAATGATATTGATACAGGAAAATAAATATCCCAACCTGAATGATATCAGACGAGTTCGTGTTCTCTAAAACCGAAGAATGAATTTTAGGAACAACGGAGGTCAAGAGCAGAATATATTTATTGGGAGAAAGAAAGCTTCTGTCCAAGAGAGGGACAGAAGGGGGTCCAAGTGGGTTACCCCCCGACTCTGTCTTTTTCAGGGACTTTTATAGGGAAAAACCATGAGGTGAGGCGGGTCCAAGGTAGGGGAAATGGACAAAACTATGGTCCGCCAATAAGATTACAGGTATAATTGTCCAGGTAAGACTGAGTGGACTGGGATCAAATGGGAAAGCGAGTCACGTAACAAGCGGGCATGCAGAGAGGGGCTTTTCCCGTAAGGGTTAGGTCAGGGGCTTTTCCCATAAGGGTTGGGTCAAAGACTCTTCAAGGTGGTCAATCCCTGCTGTTCATCTCTAGGGAGGTATGTGGATGTATTTGTTCAGTCTTTTGTCTTGAGGTCTGGCCCACACGTATCTTATCTTTTATGTTGGCTTCTTCGAGGGCCCAGCCCTGTCTGACTGCCTATTGTATTTCTATCTATCTCAGCTGCCTATAACAATATCACTAACCCATGGCTTTGGAATAGGGCAGAGAAGAGTGTGCCAAGGCAGGGAGTCAAGTACCAGGGCCAAGGGAGCGTAGACACTGTACAGACTGGGTGGATCGGGACTTTTGATTTCCACCTCCGCCACTCCCTACCCTGTAAGACCAAGTGCAGTAGCTCAGCATATGTAAACATAACTTTCTCATGTGTGTAAGTAGGACTCTTGCAAAGGATTTTTTAGGAAGTGTAATGAGAAATATACGTAGCTGTCGATCAACTACCTGACAAGAAATAAATGTTCAATAACTGTTAT
This sequence comes from Dinomys branickii, assembly GCA_004027595.1. Taxonomy (NCBI): domain Eukaryota; kingdom Metazoa; phylum Chordata; class Mammalia; order Rodentia; family Dinomyidae; genus Dinomys; species Dinomys branickii. Next base: position 11,125 of record PVLD010023561.1, on the reverse strand, counting down.
ATGCGGACTGTTGCAGAAATACTTCCAAGTCCGATGTTAGGCGTTTGTGACAGAGGAAGCAAAATTATTCCTGGAAATTTGTCTTGACAGACAGATTATAATCCCCATCTTCCATATGACAAACAATTTGACTCTTTATATGAAACGTGTGGCCACAGTGGTTTACTTGTCAGACATGTACTTGGAATCACAAGATAGCTGGGACAAAATTGTATTATAGAGCGTAGTGTGAAGTAAATTTTCAAATCATTTGGTTCTTAAGCCAAGCCTCTGTCCCATTCTTATATCATTCACATCCCTGTCTCATCTTCAGTGCCACTTTTCTTCGTCAGACAAATTAAGTAAAAAGCAGCGGTGTGGATGTCTTTGGAGCTTACTACCACATTGATCATAATATACGTTTAGCGTCCAAAGGACTGCTGAATTTTTTTCAGTTCAGGACACCACTAAATATATATGTTCTAATTGCAATGGATAGTAACGTGAAAAATCTTTGTTCGGTTGTTTTTTTCTATGGTAGTGAGAGGTAGACCCCAGGCCTTTGGAATGAGGTACATCCCTTGCTTTTTTGGTTGTTTTTTCATAGAGTTTCACAAAGTCATTAAGTTGCCAAGGCTGGGTTTGAATTTATAATCGTTGTGCTTCAACCTCACAGAATACTGGGATTACAGGCAGATGCCAATATACCCTGCTTAAAAAACCTTTTCAAAACCCCAGTTAGCAAAATGTGTTTCTAGCTGTCTTATCTTAGACAGCTGTATCACCTTTTTTTCACCTAACTTTTAAATGAGGTACTGCATTAGACTTAGCCTAGTTGCTCAAGCTTCTAACTTACTGTGCTTTAAACTACAGCAACTTTAAATATGATCCATTTACCAGCTACAGCATCTAGGAATTTGTTAGAAATTCAGGATCTGGGCACAGGGACCAAAAGTCTTATGTTTTAATAAGATCTCTTAAAACATGTTCAGATTTGAGAAGCATTCTTTTTAAGCCACCTTTAGAACTGCTAGTATAGACATGGCCAAAGTATGTCTCTATACGAGACGTCCCAAGGGACTAAGTGTGTGCTCAGTGATAGAACACTTGTTTGGCATGCTTGAGGCCCTGGGTTTGATCCCCCCGCACCACCACCACCAAAAAAAAAAAGCACTCAAGAAAGCATTGAAACTTTGCTTTTTCATACCAGCCCCATCTACTACCTCTGAGTCAGCATACTTATTTCTGTAGTTAGAAAAGCCCTGGGTATTACAGCCACACTCAACAGGAATTAATCATTTCTTCTCCTTCCTTTTAATCCCCCAGGTGTGATCTACCATACTTTTTCTCAGAAGGAAGCAAAAGAGTACGATGTTCAGGTACAGTCCTCAGCAGGAAGTCTAGGCATGACAGAGGTGCTGGCAGAGATGGTTTAGTGACACCTAAACCTGTAATACGCTTTAGCTGTCCTTTACCCTGTCATACTAATTTTCCCAGGAAACCTCTTAGGCCCCATCAAGGTCCGTGTTGTACTAATGTTCCCAGATGCAGCCTGCTTTCCTGTGATCCCAAAGTCAGGTTTGATAAACTTGGACTTCTTGATTTTATGTCACCTCTCACTGTGTAGGGATACTGGGGCAAGGCCACCTGAAACCTGCCCTTATTAGCACCATCATTTCACCTTCTTACTATGCCCCCTTCACTCCTGACAAAGGCACACAGATCACATTTCATAAGTGGAGCTTACAGATTATGTTCTGTCATTTGGCCATAAGCTCCACTTGTGGCTCATAATGTGAGTATTGTGTTAAAGTCGAGTTTTTAAAATCAGAATACCTTTACTTTGCTTCTCTATGCAAAAGACCCTTTAAATGAGCTAAAAAATTGTCCTCTTAGAGCGATGATGATGAATTTATTTTTAGTTAACAACTCCTGATCCTACATTAAAACAGACATAGGTCTGCCATCTCTCCTGGGAGCGCCCTCAGAGATTATGCATATCATATCTTTCCATTCCCTTGCTTCTCTGCCATGCAGGAGGTCTCACTACTCTTGACGCATTAACTTCAGGCAGTCAGTTGCAGTCTACCTGGTGCTCAAATGGCCCAGCCAAGAAGTGGTACGTGAGAGGGCAGGGGCAGCCAGTGCCACAGGAGGAGCAGACTATTGTAGCTCCAACTTGAGAAGTGATGACACTTGGGGTTTTTTCAAGATACACAGATAGGATCATTATTATACCCAGAAGTCTTCTCTCAGAGCCTGTGTTTATCACAGTAACTTGGCACTGCTGCACCATGTTAGAGTAGTGAAGGGCCTTGATGCTTTCTCCAAGCAGTACAGGAGCAGACCTCTCAGAAGGGCCACACTGCCCACAGCACTGAGAACCCAAGTAAAAGGGATTACGATCGGGGCTCTGTCAGAATCCCTCCTCCCAGGCTTGGCCCACCCAACCACCTGGTGTTACTGTTTCTTGGTATGAGGGTCCTTTCCCTCACAGCCATTATTTGGCTCCACTCCACGTTTGCCTTCTTGGGGTCATGACTAGTTGAATGTCTATGTTACACATTCTCAAGCTTTCTGCCAAGGATGAGGGAAGTCTTCCAAATATAAGGCTTTCAGGCCTCAGCAGAACAACCTCGGAGAAGTAAGGCAGGAGGTCACTGATGTGGCCATTGTGAGACACGTGGTCATAGGCCGGCATACGGATGTGATGTTCACATCTTGGAGGCTGTAGATAACAGACACTTGACAGATGGGCGATTGTGTGAGCTCGATAAGTAGACATATGGATCGGTGAAAACTGGCTCTCAGAAGTAGCAGGTGGGAGTGCCTGGGGTCCAGGTGGCCCAGACCAGAGCAGTAAGCACTGCATCACCCTGTTACTGTGCAGCAGCTGGGAGCCCAGCGGGCAGAGGCCTTTGTGAGCGCCTTCCTGAGGCGGAGCCTGCCCCGCATGAGCCAGGAGGCCTGTGAGAACAAGTTGCAGCGCAAGGCTGTTATTCTGGAGTACTTCACTCGCCAGAAGCAGAAGGAGAAGAAAAAGAAATCCAAAGGCCTCTCTGCCAGGGAAAGGAGGGACCTGCGGCTCTTTGACATTAAACCGGAGCAGCAGAGGTAAGTCCTCTTTCTGTGCCTTCTTGCCTACAGCCCTTCACTGTTCCTGACCTGGTGAAGCACAGTGGCTTAGTAGGGAGCCTCTCCGTCCTGTGCCACAAGAGGGCAGCCTTCCTTTACCAATGCCTCATATTTGGCTTTGCTTTCAGTAGCAAGGCATGATGAGACTAAGGATTCTTATTATTTGGCTCTTATCCTAGCCTTAACTAATAAGACCATGCCATAAGTGAGTCTGTTGCCCATGGCAACAGGCTATTTGTCTTTTAGTTTTCTCAGACTGAAAAAAGGAACTGAGTGCATTTATATATATATAGATAGATAGATAGATAGCTTTTAATATCACTAGACACAATCGCCCACTGGGGTTTTACTGCCAAGGAAAGAAGCTGCCTACACATTTCGGAAGTTTCTAAAAGGAATGCATTACGCTTGTGGGAGTACATTTTCCTCCCTCTGACTGACACTCCACCCTCATTGGCAACAGTCTGAGTTTGCATGTAGTGGGACTATTTGTAGGTTTTTCCTAGAAATCAGTAGGCAAAATAGCCTCCCACATTCTAGAAGACAAAAATATGTCACTTTGTTGGTGATGCCTCACAAAATGAGCAGTGCCATGGACACAGAAAGCAGCACTTGCCTGTTTAGGGTGACTCGGGTAGCTTATTTGGGGCTTGAGCTTGGGTTCTTGTTTCTCTATGCTAGGACTTTGTATAATACATTCCGCATAAGGGACCAAAATAGGTGGTAACTGCCCCAGAGGAAAACCTCTGTGGTTCCATCACCTGCTCCCTCACACTGTTCTCCCCAGCCTGCTTGCTTACCTTCCAGGCAGACCTGTTACTGAATAAAGACCCACATGCCAGCCAGCAGAGCCTGTGGACTGAGGGCTTCAGTTCAATTTCATGTAACAGAAAACCTCATCATGTCAGTGGTTTAAATTCATTTCTTGCTCATGAACAAAAGTCCACATGAACGGCAGCCTGAGTTAGTGAGGAAGGCAGGCCCACAAACATCAGGATCCAGGCAGCATATCACCACCTTGAGCTATTCCCCAATCCCTGAGCTCCAGCTGTCAAGGCCATATCTGGCCAGCAGGAAGAAACATAGGGCAGGGAAGGGCCACTCTTCCTTTTTATTAGCAGAAATATAGCTCCAAGAAGGATCTTCTATTGAAGAAACCGAGGTTCAAGAGGTGAAGGTACTAGATTTTAGTCAAGATTATTTGCAATGGAAATAGCACTTACACCCAGTCCCTAACTTTCCCATCTTACCATTCTTGGCATCCAACAAGCTCTGTACTCTTTGGGCATTGCCATGCCAAGCTGATATTGCCTAACTTTTTACCTGTTTTTGGCTTTGTCACAGATACAGTCTTTTTCTCCCTCTTCATGAACTCTGGAAACAGTACATCCGGGACCTATGCAATGGCCTCAAGCCAGACACGTGAGTTCTGTTTCTGAAGGTTGCCCATTGGGGTAAATCCAAGTTTTAGGATCACTGTAAATGCTCCCCTAGGAGTCAGCCATCTGCATTGCCTGGCTGCAGAAGTTTGCAGAGCTGTTTGCTTCATTCAGAATTCTCTGTCATGGTATAAATAAGGGCTTCTGTTTACCTCATAGGCAGCCACAGATGATTCAAGCCAAGCTGTTAAAGGCGGATCTTCATGGTGCTATTATTTCAGGTAATTTGCCTAAGAGCACTATCACTCAGTGGCAGTATAGCACTTGTGTTGCAATATTGGACATGATGTTCCTTGCCATGTGGGCTTCTTCTTTTAAAAACAGTAGCAAAGTTTATTTGAAAAAGTAAAAGTGAAGAGTGAGGGAAAAACTGGTTATGTGGAGCAAGCTTGGGCCAAATAAAAGAGGAAAAAGCAGGATAAAAGTACATCCTGGAGGACACAGGGAAGGCTGTTATGAGAAAAGCCATGATACCAAGTTCTTCATGGCATCTCTGTCCTTTTATGCTGTTCATATCTTAGCAGAACTCACAAAAACATCTACATATGGATCCTGAGAGGCAGTGCTGAGATCTTCACCACAGGCTGAAGTCAGATCTAAGCCATCCTATTAAAAAACCTGCTCAAGTTCTCATGAGAAGTCCTCATATAGGGCTTTGGAAACTGTTCTGTGCCTGTGTTCCAGGGTCTTGTCATTAACAGGCCATGCCTACTTCCCCAGGCAGATGTTCTGCGTCCTAATCTCCTGTCTCATTTCCCCCGCCAAGAGACACATATCCCCTAATTTTTTATGGGGTACTGAGGGAGTGGAGGTCTCCATCTTCTTCTTTAAGATGGAAGGGGCTATAAACCCTACCTACTGGGAACTATATGCTCTCCAGCTTCTGGGGGTTTCTCAAGGTCTCTCCAGATCATCAACACTGAGGGTTAAAGATGGTTCTAGCCATTCAGGCACTCTGCTCTCTGATGGACACACTCTAATGGTCTTTGTGAGCCTTCTGTGTACACTTGCTGGCACTTGGTCTTGGTGGGAATCTTGAACACAATCTCTGTCATCCAGTCCCCTGGTTTTCAGTGTCAGCTATGATTTACAGCTTTCAAACTAACATCTCCAGTGTTGACCCATCTCCTGAATGCCAGGCTCATTCACCTAAGTGACCACATGCATAACCACCTGGAAGTCCTGTAGGCATCTCAGACTTCGTATCAAACTTTGTAAGTCCAAAACAGAGCTCTTGGTCTCCCTCAAACCAGCTTCCCACCCAGCCTTTTCCATCTCTTTACTGTGTCCACGCCAAAAATCTGAATGTTTCTCCTTTCCTAATCCCCACCTGTAATCTGTTAGCACATGCTAGCACCCAAATCTAAACCATCATCTTCCCTGGATTTCTTCAGAAGACACCTAACCTTTTCCTGTCTGCTGCATTTTCCCCAACCCTAACCAGACAACCAAAATAAAGGTTTTATGACAAATGAGATTATGTTCCTTCCCTCCTTTAATCCTCTGACTGTTTTCCATCCTATTAGAATAAAATTCTGTCTGAGGTCTGAAGGGCCTCTTCAGCATCCTTGGGCAGCAGTGTAGCCACACTGACCACCTTTCTGCTTCTCACACACCAGGCTTCATCCTGCCTCAGAACCTTGGCATTTACCTTCCCTCTGCCCAGAGTTCTGTTTGTTCATACAGTGACTCATCATTCAGGTCTCTTCTCAGATGTCACTTCCTCAGAGTTTACTGTTAACTACCTGTCCACCCTCCTTACCCTGCCCTTATTTTCTTCAGAGCACTCACCACTATCAGAAAATGTAGTTGTCCGTGGTTTGGCACACAGTGCCCCTCCCCTGGTAGAACACAGCTCCATGAGAGTAGGATCCAGGACTGTCTTCATGAAGTACTGTGACCCTAGCACCTTCTTAGGACAATGCCAGCAGGTAGTAGACACTCAGGGGATGTCTGTTGACTTCATCAAGGGCAGGGCTCATGACATGAAGGCTTGCTGCCTATGACTGTGGCTCATCTCACGTCACTGTCTGCTGGGTACTCTGCAGCCTGATTCCCATTGTAGTCAGCTCAGGAGGCCCCAGGTAACTCATGATGGACAGATGTTCAGTCAGACCTGCAGGTGACACTTGGTTCCTTCAGAGCAGCCAGTCTGGGCCTTGGAGGTGCATAACAGATGTGTAACCTCTTGTCTCCAAACCCCTGTCTAAAACCCCAGTAGTCACAGGATGTCCAGAGCACAGCATAAGAATAGCCCAGATACTGCAAAGCCCCATGGCTTGGTCATTGCCCAGCTGTGGAGGAATTTCTTTCTTCTGCTGCTAGCTCAGAAGGTGGGACCAATGTCCCCAGCCCCTAAGACTGCCTATCTGTGGCTCTCACAAGGCCACAGAGGCCTGAGCCTTCAGCTTCCTTTCTCTTTTACAGTCACAAAGTCCAAATGCCCCTCATATGTGGGCATAACAGGAATCCTTCTACAGGAGACAAAGCATGTTTTCAAAATTATCACCAAAGAAGATCGCCTAAAAGGTAAGTAGCCATGTCTCTGGGAGGCACCATGGGCAGGCCTCCCCAGCTGCTGCTTTTTCTTTTCTTGAGGTTCCAAGAGTCTAGAGTCAAGATAGATTGCAGATATTCACTGTTTTGTGCTGTCTAGTTTTTGGTTTTCTGTGTTTTAGTTCTTTGTTTTTTGGGTTGTTTTTTTTTTTGAGGTAAGTTCTTTCTATGTATTCCAGGCCTACCTTGAACTCACTACATAGCTCTAGTTTGCCTCAGACTTGCAGCAATTCTCATCCCTCAGCCTCCTGAGTGCTACATTTGCTGGCATGCACCACCATGCCCAGCTTTGCAAATACTTACTATGATCCAAGGCTGACGTGACCAGTCCAAGCCCCTGGGCTGTCCCAGGAGGCCTTTGGGAACAGAGCCTGCAGTCCCAGCCACAACAGTCAGGAGGGAAGAACTGCTTGCCCAGGCCTCAGGAACTGGGTCTCTGGGCCCTGGGATTGGCTTTCCACTTGCCAAAAGCTGCTGCCTCCAAAAGGGATATAACTAAACAGATAACAGAGAAGAAACCGAAGTAATGCCTGACCCGAGTTCTGAGACTGCACTGTATGCTGACATCTCAGTTTCCATTACAGCTTGCGTTGCTTGAGCAGACACTTTGGGTCATCTGGTCATCATTTCTGTATCCCATCTTATGCACAAATCGAGAGGCTTCTAACAGTTGGAGCGTTTTAGAACACCACCACCCTCCCTAGGGGATGGTACATGGGATTGAACCTAGGGACTCATGCATGGCACATGTTCTACAACTGAACTACACCCTCGTTTCTGTTCTTTAATTTTGGAGCTTGGTTTGTCTTGCTGCTTTCTTCCGTGTTCCTTGTATTCTTCTGCTTATATCATAAACCTCAGAAAGTGGTGTGAAAGTTTCCCAGGTAGCATCAGGCCAAGAGCCCAACTGAAAGTGATGTGGGAAAACCTGTTTCTTTGGTGGTTCTAGGAGTTTGTTTCATAGCTTTTGACACAGAAAATGAGGTGTTATGTTGTATTTAGAAGGTGAATCTGTTGGCCTTCTGGCAGAATAACCACACATAATCCTGTGCTACAATCTTTGTAGGTTCTCTATTTCCTGATAGCTTGTTTTTTAATACACAAATATTTTATGAATAATATTCTACATAGAAATTAACTTAGTACCTGAATTTTTCCTCATTCTTTTTCTCCATGTTTTTTCCAGTTATCCCCAAGTTAAATTGTGTGTTTGCTGTAGAAATCGATGACTTTATTTCCTACATTTATGGGAGCAAATTCCAGCTTCGGTCAAGTGAGAGATCTGCCAAGAAGTTCAAAGGAAAGGGAACAATTGATCTGTGATTTCTTTGCCACCTAAGACAGTTGTTTATTGCACTTGAAAATTGGAAACGCCCTAAGTACCCACGCTTCACTGACAAGATTGTAGTTACAGACAACTCCAGCCAATGGCAATCAAAAGCCAAGGACATTGAATAACACAGGAAGATAGGACCTTCATTTTTGGAATGCTCCTGTGGAGAGACAAGACTGGCAGAATATACACAAGAATTAACTCTGGCTGACTTGAAGAGCAGGACTATTGTTTCCAGGATGGCAGCAGAGAAAAACCCTCTGGAAGGTTTGCCACCCAAAAACTGAATTATAACAATAGCAAACAGCATCCCTCCCAGAGAACCAACTCGAGAGGCTACAATGGCGCAAGCAGATCCGCGGGATTGACCATAACGAGAATGGAGGCAGAGACTGGAGAGGGAGAAGCAACATGCATCCAGATGCACGGAGGTTCCACAGCACCCCCCACATCAGACTTGAGACCACTCCGTGCTCACCAATGCGAACTGGGAAATGTAGCCCAGCAATATGAAATCCATCCCGGGCGGTAGGAGCCACAGGGTGGGGCTCAGAGCCAACGCTCCTGGGAAGGGGCGGAGTCACCACTGTTGGCTCCACAGCGACCACAGAGCCGCATAGCTGGGGTGGAGGAAGCCGCTGCCGCCAGGCAGTGGCAGGCCTGATAATGGGGCCAGTTCCGAAGAGTCACCCACTGTGGCCCAGTTACATCATCCAAAGCAGCCACTGGATGGACTCGGAGCTGACGCTGTTTACAAAGCCGCCATCTGGTCATGCGTGGCAGAGTCTGGCCATGATCCTGCTAGGGAGTGCAGCTGGACATTGTCCCTCTGTGGGGTGCAGGAAAAGGTGCTGTGCCATGCAAACCCACTACGTGGTCTTGCCATGCCGATGCAGGTGAAGATGCCACAAAACACGTGCAAATGCCCAGGAGGTAGGGAAATGCCGCGGACCCTAGGAAACCATGTAGTCATGATGCACTAGGGCCTTGCGGCACCCACCCTGGGATCCCTCTCCCTCGGCTGCAACCCCAAGGCCAGCCTTCCAAGAGTCTAGATGCACAACCTAGAAAAGGAACAAAAACCACAAGTCAGCGAGCCTGACCAAGAGACAAGATACAAAAAGAAAGCAGTCTGGAAATGGAGAGATGACAACATATTCTAAGTCCTGAGAAACTTCTCCAATTGTCTCCCAAAACAAATAAACTTAATACATACCTCCAAATATCACAATGAGCATGAGTGGGGGAGATCTCACACTACTTATGCTCAGCATCAAAGGATTAGAAATAAGATTGCAAACCCTCACAAAGAATATTTTAAAACCTCACCAAGAAAAACATCCGGGAAGATGGACAGCGGGGAGGGTCCCTACCATAGGAATACCACCCTGACACTGGAATGCAGCAACATAAGACAAGGCAGAGTCAAAGCAACCAGTACACAGCTCAACACACCCAGCTCTATGTCTGCTCCGAGGCTGTAAGCCCATTCTCCACTGTATGAGCAGTTACCAACAGAGAGCAGTGGCAGCAACCCCAGGGCCACAGTAATTCCCAGGGATCCAGCCAAGGAACAAATGGGTACTGGAGCATAACAGTAAGAACTACACATGGAAATGGGTCACATGGCCCCACGCCCTTCTCCAACACCAAGTAGGAAGCATGAACTGAGTTACCGGGATCCAGCTCCCACCCCGAACCCCGTCTAAGCACCTTGAGTCTCAGTGACCCGCGCTCACCACCTGTCCCCATCAGCAATGGGATGAGTTCATGGGCTTCAGGACTCACCATAAACTGCCAATATGAGCACCAGGAGGGACTTCATACCGCTTGCATATGTGATCCCTGTATGAACCCATAGCAACAAACTACAAGAAAAGTGGCGGCCCTGGAGTCCAGGAGACAACGTACTCTGCACAGAAAACCAGGGAAAATTCTCCAGTTCTCTCCTAGAACTAATAACTAAACTCGGTGCACATCCTGGTCTACCTCAATGAACACAGATGGGGGAGACCCCGCGCCACTTGTGCCCAACATTGTGAATACACCCAATGCCTGGCTGTGGGAGGAGGGGAGAGAAGGCACCAGGGATTGTGAGGTGAGAGGAGGCAGAGTCCTAGAGCCAGAGTGCAGACCTGGTGCTATAGCAGGGTGGCGATAGCCTCCAGGGAGTCATGGGTGACCTGCAGGGAGACACTGGGGCATGAGAGGGTACCCCAGGGACCCTGACAAGGAGCTCAATAGCCTGAGGGGGGAGGAGAGCTCCCTCCAGACTATATAAAAACCCTGAGAACCTGAATCAGGTCTCCGGGAACACCGTGATAGGGTGGAGCCCTGCGATCCACAAGAGCGACCCTGAGGACCAGTACAGTCCTCCAAGAGCACCTTGGACCGGGCCCCAATAGCACCTCGACAGGGTGGAGCCTGGTGGTCCATGGGGGAGACCCCATGAGCACCAAGAGGGACTTCATACTGCTTCCATATATGAACCCAAACTGAAAAATTACACAAAAAGCAGCAGTCCTGGAGTCTGAGAGGCAACAATATATTTTACACAGCAAGCCCAAGAAAATCCCCCAAATCTCTTCTAGAACTAATAACTAAACTTAGTACATACCCTGGACTACCACAGTGAACACAGATGTGGGAGACCTCATGCCACTTCTGCCCAGCATCATAAGTG
>PVLD010023560.1:0-27153 GCA_004027595.1 Dinomys branickii | reverse complement strand
AAGTAGGTCTTCCCACCTGGGAGATCCCGCAGTCCTTAAAGCTGCTTTGATGTCTCTCGCTGGGCTGAGCTTCTTCCCGATTCAGGAAAAACCGGTTAGAGCGCGCACTTAACTCACCCTGTGATCGTGCAGACAGGAGTGCCGTTCAGATGTTTTTCCCTGGATGGAGATTTTCCCTGACTCAGAAATCCCGCCGGCCAGTCACTGTTGCTCCAGTTCGCGCAGCGCTGGCTGCAGGGCTGGGGTTCTGAGTGGGCTCCCGGAGCGCTGCCCAGTTTGGCGCAGTTTGTCCCAGTAGCGCGTTCTCTGTCGGGTTCAGGAGCTGAAGCTGTTCTTCCCTCCACACTCGCTCTCTCGGCTGGTCGTCTTCTTCCCGGAAGTCCTTATTTCTGTCTTCATATTGCTATATTTCATTGTTTGGGTGGTAATCCTCTGGGAGGTTCTCTCTCTGCTGCCTACCCAGTTGCCATCTTCCCGGAAGTCCCATTACCTGTTTTTAATTTGAAATCTGAAGACAAGAACCACGGAGTTCCTGTAACAAGATGAAAAATAAGGAAGTGATTTGGAAGTCTACAGATGACTGCTTATTTATTGTATACTTTATTTTTATTTATTTATTTTTTATTTTGGCGGTAACCAGGGATCAGACCCAGGACCTTGCACTTGCCAGGCAGGTGCTTATTCCACTGAGCTATTTCCCCAGCCCCTGTTGTATATTTTAAACGTAATGTTTTATTAGGGTATTTTAAATGCTTTATTAAGATATTTTACAAATACTAAGAAGAAAGTTAAAAGACCCCATTATCTGTCTACCTAGATATTCAAAAGAATAAGTAAAGTTATAAATGACATAAGGCTAGAAAAATTGAAATTGTTCAGACACATGCCAAATTAAAAGTGAAAATCTCTCGTCATCACTTTCTAATAATTTTTAAATTTAAGCCAACTGTTTTGTTACCAAATGTCCCACAACGATTATGTCCCTTGTGGGGAGCTGGTGCACACACACAGCCCCTCTTCGTGCTTCTTCATCCTTCTCTCACTCCCCTGCTTGTATCTCCTGACCCTCTTCCCCTCTGAGGAAGATCTAGCTCCCTACCTCCTGTTGCCTAACTTTTATTTTGCTCCTTATCTGCACCTTGGGCTTCCCATATGGGAGAAATCATGTGTGTCTGATTGCTTTCACTTAACGTTAGGGTCTCAAGGGGCATCCATTTCCTACCAGTGACTCAAGTTTATTTTTAGGGCTATAGTACTCCAGTGTATATACACTCTTTTTTTTTTTTTGCGGTACTGGGGATCAAACTCAGGACCCTGCGCTTGCTAGGCAAGTGCTTATTCCACTGAGCTATATCCCCAGCCTATACACTCTTTATACACTCATCTGTTAATGGACATAGAAGCTGCTTTCAAGATTTGGCTTTTATGGATGATGCTGTTATAAACATAAGCATGCCACTTTCTAATAATTTATTGGGGGCAAGGACAGAATGAGTGTGTTGTACACACTTGCACACACAGAGAAACCTATGTGCAAGGTGTGTCTCCCTGTATATAGGTTGGGTTTTGCTGATAATCACAGCTGTGGGGTTCTGCCCTTCATTTCTGTTGCTGTTGTTTTTTATTTAATGGCAAACCTTGGCAGTTTTTCCATTTACCATGTATTTTTTTCTTCATGCTTTTCAATGGCTTTTTAATAGCCAACTACGGTCCCATAGTGTGGACTTGCCTTAACTGAAAGCCAATTCTCAGTGAAGGGATACTTTTGTTTATTTCCAGCTTTTAAGATTTTTAATTGTTCCAGTGTGCACCCTTGAATACATCTTGCTGAGCATTTGAAAACACTTCCAAAGAACACATTCTGAGCAGTAGCACAATTGAATTAAGAGGTGTGTGCTTTTTAATTTTTAGACAATCTTCCTATCATTGTTCAGAAAATACGTCTTCCCTGCAAAATGCATGAGAGCCTCTTTCTTTCTCTATACCGATGGCGGCTCTGGGTACCATCTGGGCCTGGGGTAGGATGGTACAGCACTTGTATTCCCAGCACTAAAAAAAGTCCCCTCTACGGAGTGAGGAGAAACCTCATTGCTTTGAACTGCATCTCTTTAGTTGTGAGCTTGAGCATCTTTTCATGTGTTTATTTACCATTTATACTTTTTTCCCCATAAAGTGCTTCTCAATCCTTTGTCCATTCTTCTGTTAGCAACCTGATGTGTGTTCTTTGCCAAATAAGGAAACTTTCCCTGCATCAGATTTGCTGTGGGTTGCAATTGCCTGTCATTGGCTTCCCACTTTGTGACTTATTTTCACACAAAATTTTTTTTTTCGTTTTGAGTAACTAAACACATAATTTTCCCCTTTTTGGATTCTGGGCTTTGTGTCCTTACTCAGAAAATCACTCTACTCCAAAGGTTCAAAAAACTTAGATGAGAATCTGCTAAGAATTTTTTCTCTTTTACATGTAAGTGGGAGACTATCAGAAAGGTATTACGGGGTAAAAATTAAGGAGCTAGCAAACCATATTTTTCCAGGTAGCTAATGATGTGAATAACACTTAATAAGTAATCTCTTTCATTCTCACTAATTTGAAATGTTAACTTTCTCATAAGCTAAGCCCCTGTGTATATTTGAGTCCATTGCTGGATATTTTATGATATCTTATTAACCTATTTATTTTCCATGATGGAATGGTTTTAATTATTATATCTTTGTAATCTGTTTTAATAAATGGCTCCCTTCTCTCCAATTATTTTTTCCAAAAATTTTCTAATTTTTCTATGTTTATTTTCTAGGTAAATTTTGATGTCATTTTAGGCTGATTTTAATTAAGTCAACACATGCCATAGAAGAGTATTGCTTGCTTTCTTAGTGTCCTAAGAAATAAATACTGTATATCTTAGAAACAGCTAGGTGGAAGGTTTAATATTTCACTCAAGAATTATAAATATACTTGAACAGTTTGAGTATATTTCAGATGCAGTAAGGGAATAAGAAGAAATGACTAAAATCATTTTTATTTTCTTCTTTAATTTTACTTTCATCTAAGCTGAGAAAAGGCTAGATGGATAAATGTGAAAGGAGGTTTACATCACAGACATTCTAAGTGAAACAAAATAATTTTATTTTCTGGAATAATAAAACCTGAATATATAATCCCGTCTCCTTCAAGTAACTAGTCACATTTAAATGAAATTTTTCTCTTGGAGGGAAAAATAGCATAACAGCATATTAAAATGCAATTCCTAAAAGCAATGTAAACAGTTTTTAAGTTCATATGTAAATGGGAGTGGAAGTGCAGAACAAATTACCTGTCACGACTCAGCTGTCACACGTTTAACTTGTGCCATTTGTGCTTGGGCGTTGGGTGGCGGTGCCTTTGTACGTGGTGCTCCGTTCCATCATTCACTCCCATGAAAAGCATTTAGCGCAAACTCCCCAGGGTCTTTCCGAATGTTGTGATTGCCTCCTCACAACGCTAGTGCCTAAAATGAGGGGGGAACCTTGTGAAGGTTTCATCAGGAAATATGGAACTTAATCCCTTCCAAATAAGCTTGCCAAATAAAATACAAGATGCCCAATTAACTTTTTCATTTGAATTTCAGGCAAACAATGAATTTTTAAACTTGAACCTCAGATAATCCACTTGTTAGTATAATGCTCAGTTAACTTTTCTATTTGACTGTCAGGTAAACAATGAATTTAACTTGAATTTCAGATAATGCGTTTGCCCTAAACATTGCATGTTGTTGATTTAGTACAACTATGTCCTAGATATTATGTGGGCTATACTTAGACTTCAAAGGTATGTGTTTATCTGAAATTCAAATTTTACTGGGTGTTCTATATTTTTACTTGATAAATATAGCAATCCTATTTCTAGATCATATGTCAAGTTCCTCTGGTTTCAATGCATTTATTCTTACAGAAACCAAAACCCAGAGAATAACACCCAAAACCTAGAGAGAGGAAAAAAAATTGGTTTTTTGCTTCTCTGCCCCAGAAGATAAAGTTGAAATCTTGTTGGGGAGATTATTTCCCAGAAAATCCAGAGTTCTTGAACCAAACTTTAGAGCATTTGTGCACCAGCGCACATTGCTAAGTGGGGTCTGACTTGGGGCTCAGTGGTCTGCACTGCTAACAGAGGTGATGTTAGCACTGCATGTCCTAACACTGTGCTTTAAGGAGAAGAGGGGGACAAGTTTTCCCTCTTCTAGGGGGAAGAGAATTTGTCAAAGGTAATTGCTTATTTGGAAAGTTTTAAAACCTCTGAAGCACACAAACCAAAGTTGTTGTTTCTCTCTTATAGGTGCTGGCCAACCTACAACACTGTGATGTGCTTTTCAAGCTTCAGATCACTGATCATTTCTTTAGTGAGGATGTCCCCTGGCAACTGCTTAACAAAATCCCAAGTTCAGGGGGGCTACTCAGCATTCATCTAATTTCTGAAAGGCTCTTCTGAAAGGTGGTGTCTGTTCTTTTGTAGCAGTGTTTGTGTTTTTCTGAGGTTTTTTTGTTGTTATTTTTTGTGGGTTCTTTTTTTTTTTTTTTGCATTTGCACAGTATATACAAAAGAATATTGAATTGTAATGATCCTGAATAGTTCAAAAGGCAGTTTTAATGTGGTCAAACAGGCTTACAGTTTAACATGTGTTTTTCTCTTCTTTGGGAAGTAGTTAAAGGATGCGATAAACTTGTTGTGTTTTAGTATTTCTAGAAATTAAATACTTTATGTTTACAGAATTGAGCTGCAGAAAGTGCAAGACATGCCAATTTTAGTGATCTTCTCAGACAGGAGCATAAATGTAATGCATTTCAGAAAAACTAAACATCACAGTGAGTTCTCTCTCTGAGCTATAACTTGTTTTTAATGCAGAGACACTAGTCTGATGATATATACTGTAATCCTGAAAACATTTGTGTTACTTACCTTTTGAGGCAGAAGTTATACCAATAAATTATTGAACTGTTAGTATTAGTTTGTGTACCTTGGAAGTGATGTCATTAATATAGGCTGGTTCATCAACCACAGAGAACCCCTGCAATAGCAGCTAGTCTTACACTTGGAGACATTGCCCAAGGGTAGGAGGAAACAAGTGGGAAGTATGTCAGTGATCATCTCCCAACTTATTTACCACAATCTGTGAGGAAGTTTAGTCTTCAAAGCGTGGAAGGTCAGTGGTAGCCACGAGGCCCAGGTGGCTTGCACCAGCTTAGGAATGTCCAAGAAGGGGCTCGTACAAGGTGTGTGGAACATGAGGCATTGAGATAAATCTGTCATTAGATATAACCACTGCTTACCTTTGGGGGCCACATGCACAGGGATCCAAAGAGAAACATCAAGTCCATCTGTGGAGAATCCAGATAACATGATGTAATGTTGAGATGGGATGTGACCAGCAAGAAGCTGCAGCTCAGATTGTGCCCTGCCTACTCTGACGGATGGTTATGCACCTTCGTTTTCCCACATACCTTCTCTACTATAAAGAATTTTGGATTTTGCTCATGGAGTTTAGAGAGGAACTTTTGTGGAGACTTGGCTTATTTTCTACCCTGTGTGATAAGTTTCAGCTGGACGAGAAAGAAATCAAGGGACTAAAACCCACCACAATTTGCATCTCCAGGCTCTTTTCTTCAAGACTGGGGACAGGGGGACTGTTTATTCTGCCTTAAAATGACGGCAAATAAGTGAAGATGACATTTTGTGAATGTAGACTATGGACACACTCCTAGTAGGTTAATGTAGTCATAAGAAGAGATCAAGTAGCTGTGTTTCTTTATGTAAGCAATATTTTTTCTGTGTCTTATTGAGTATGGCTAGCAATTATTTATTTCCATGCTAGATGGTCCTTTGCATGTGGGTTCATGTAGGCGCAGAAATTTCCTCACCACTGGAGGTATTTGACCACTTTGTCATTTGGACGAGCTGTTATTGGATTGAAATTTACACATCATTTCATTAAAAATTGTGCCTTAGAAAATGCAATGCTGTTGCACAGTCAGCGATGAATTATGGATGCAGTGCATTGATGAGATGAAGTCACTTCCAAATTCCCACGACTTCTCATGGAAGTGTTTTCTGTTTTACAGGGAAAAAAAAAGTGAAAGAGGAAAAATTAAAACAATTTTAAAAGTATACAGATTAAGTCCAATATTTTGATTAGCCGCCTGCATGTTTTATTAACTATTTTGATAATGTGGATGTTTACACTTTGCATGATATTAGCAAAGTACTTTACCACAAATGATGCACAAAACATGTACAATACGGTCATTCATAACCAATTTTTATAGAGTACTTTTTACATGTGGAATTCCATCCATTATGTGAGGATTATGTGAATATTGCACATTCTCTTCCAGTTTCACACTCATTTATACATATTTCTTAGTAAGACTCATTGTACAAGTCACGAAAAATAAAGCTGCATTCTCCAACTGCAAAACATGCTTTCCCATAATGAACACTAGTCACCAGCACAGAATAATCTCCAACATTTTCTAAATTCTAATTGCCAACTGTTTCTATTTCTATTTGATTTATATTTCATTTAGAGTCGGTTACATGGCAGCTTAGGCAGACTAGATCTTGTTTTTTCCAGGGCAGCATAATGAGTATGATCTATTTCCTTTCAAATAATCTTTGAGATCCCAGGAAAATAAAATGCTGTGCTCTGTGGAGCTATAATGCAAATGTGTTTGTTTAAAAAACAGACGAGGCAAGTGAGTGATTTATTGTTCCTGAGGAAGCATATCTGATTTTTGCCCTTATACTTCAAAAGCTAGTCTCTTTTTTTTCCTAAGAAGAAAATGGGTAACTCTTTGTTTCTCACTAGCAAACTTTCATGATGTTGCTTCATTCTTTCTATGTAGTGTTATTAATGCAGTACATATTCTAGTTATCTATACACAGTGTAAGATTTAACAAACTGAAATGATCCACCTCATATGTGAGTCCGTCCAAAAGATGTTACTGTCCTGGGTGGGCCAATGTTCTATATCAGTTACACTAATTTTCATTTACAATATTTATTCTAAAATGCCTCTGAGAAATAGTAAAAAAAAAAAAAAAAAGTTATCTAAAATGCACAGCTTTTATAGCAAATGTACATTTATAAATAAAATACTCAAATCAATTTTGTGTTCCGTTCATTTTTTTGAAGGGGTGGGATCTGTTTTCTTACTTGGGAAGCAGAACGAAGCCCTCTCTTGTGAGTACTGGTTCAGGCTCACACAGTCCAGTGATGGCAGTGATACATATTTGAGGTCAGCTATGTAAAACAAGTCAAGCTTACTGGCTGGTTGTAGGGGTTGCCAAGGCACTGCCTTCCAGGACAAGATTTAAATTCCTCAAGATGAGATACACAATACCCAGAAGAGACCACACAGACGCCAATGGAATGTGTTGGAAACAATCAAATGATGGTCAAATTTCAGCTCTGGTTGGAGCAAACCAAGGCAAGCCCTGGGAAGTCCTGTATGTGCCACTGACCCCAGCACTGCCCTGATGTTTCCTACTCACGCTATACAGTCTGTTTCGCTAAGGCGCCTTTTCTCAGGTATCTGGGGACTGCTGGGAGCCATGACAGCACTCTGCTGAGGCCTTTTTCCAAAACCCACATTGCCCCTACCTTGCAGTCTATTCCACATATGTAGGAGGTGGTAGGAGCAAGCAAATCCCTTGACATTTTCAGTTAACATTTTCACTAGTTGCGTTCTACTTTCTTCTGCCAAGTTTGGGGGTGGCAGTTAGTTGTTGCTGCATTTCCATGGGACAGGGGATGCTGTCCTTATTATAGTGACAGTGTTAGTTACCAGAGTAACCTAATACATCCATTTTTATTTAAATGAAAGTCCATCCAAGTAGAATGCAATTCAAAACAAGGAAGACTGTTAGTGAGATCTATGAAGAATATCTTCATTAAATGAAAGAAAATTTGTCTCTGATGCATTGAACTAACTTTTGTCCTCATTCACTTTCTTAAGACGGAGAGGCTCCATTTCAAAATCCTAGACCCCAAAAGCTGCCTGCCCCTTTCTTTGGCAGGGCTTACAAATGAGAATAACTAGAAAGCTCACACACTCAAATAACCAGTTAAATGCTGTACTTGAGAACCAAAAGAGGACAACAGAGAATAGTAGGGACTGTGGCAAACTGAAACAAGAACAGTTCTGTCTGAAGGAGACAGTACTTGGCTACATCCAACTGTTTTCATGTGAAATCTCCAGTGTATGTTGATGGTTCCAAATGTTTTCTGACTCAGTGCTAGCCAAAGTAGTGAGACCCAAAAAATATATACCTCCAATCTCAATTGTGTTCTCAGGCCATCGGTTTATAAACTATAGATTAAGTCTTTGCTTGGTTTCTTTATCAACTGCTACTGATTTGCTCTGCTGTGAGTCATTTCAGTGGACAGTCCATTGAAGGCCATGCAAAATACTCGCATTTCAGAGTGTGTTGAGTCATGCAGAGAAAGCAACTGAGGTGTTGCTATGATCGCTAGCACCTCTGAGTGGTGTGAGGGATATTCTGCCGTCTAAGGTTACCACTGTGTGGGCACCTGTGCCCAGGGTTTTGCCTACCTGTGCCCTTCCCCTTCTTCCTCTTGTTCCTCAGTGACTCGGAACCACAGAGAAGACAAAACAGAATTTTTCCCAAATTTACCTAGTATCATTTGTGCTTTTGCAAACATGGTTTCATTTATAAAAATGGCCTTCCTGGCATATGAGACAGAGGTATGTGTCCTTATTGTACAGATGATGAACTGAGAGTGGGTGGGTATAAGATGTTACATAATTGTATATTTAACCAACTTCCCTAATCAGGGTTGGCCAGGCAATTTCCTATTCAATTATTCTTGGCTCCTATGTCTGGGACCTCACATGAGGCCAACTAAGAGGACCCCTGGGCATAGTTGGACTGTGGTAGAATCTCATGTGCACTCAGACACTAGAACATACCTTTTACCATATGTTTACACCTCTAAATAAATAAATAAATAGACTTAGTATTCTACTTTTTTCCATTTGAGGTTTGAGAAAACAGAGGTCTCCCTTGTTGCACACCCTTGGCCACTTTCGAATTTGCTGGAGTGGAAATCAGGGGGCCACTCTTAACAGCAACAGCCCTGGCTACAGCCCACTGCCCTCTCCGGCACATCAGCTCCGGGCCTCCCCCACCCCATCCAAGTCTGGTCTCCAGAGCTGGGAAGCACTAGACCTACCTGACAGATAACACGCTGACGAGCTCAATTTGTTTTAAGGAGAAAAGGTTTATTTTGGCTCACAGATGTGAAGGTTTTGGTTTATAGTTGGCTAGCTCCAAGTCACAATAGCATGGCGGAGGGCCGTCGCAAGGCAGGCAGGAGACAGCAAGGCAGAAAAACAGCAAAGAAGAAGCAGATGAGGACAACAAAGAATAGCCCTCTACCTTTTATATTGTATCCAGGCAAGCGGCCCTTAGGTCGGGGGGCACTCGCACACAGAATGAGACACACTTAATTCTGCCCCGAATCAATGACGGCATATACAGCCTAGATCCAGCCACCTCCAGAAAGCCCAACTATGACCACTCATGAGGCATTAGGGGAACATCTAGACACAAGCCTTAACGTTCTGCCTCTGGCCCCTAAAGACTTATGAGCATGCCATTACGTATAAGAGATTTAGTCTGAGAGTTGCCAAAGTCCTGACAATTTCAGCATTGCAGAAAAGCCCAAGTCCATAGTCTTGTATGAGATTTAAGGCAAACTCTTAGCTGTGTGTCCCTGTATGCAGGAAAAGAAAGTTAAAACACGTCCAACATACAGTGACACAATTTCCTCCCAATGATAAACATTTCCATCCTGCAAATAGGGGGATAGAAAGGAACAGACCAACAGAAGCCCAAAATCCCAAGTCCTGTAATGCCATGTCCAGCATCTGGAGCAATCTGCGGCAAGATATGAACTCCAAAGCAACCCAAATCTCATTTCACAGCTGAATCAGCTTTCTCAGAGTCATCAGGCAAGGCTTGAGGAAAAGAAAGACCCCTTTCTAATCCCTTTAAAAGGTAGAACACTCTGAGCCTGCCCCCCACTGGTTCATATTCGTATTGTCTCCCTCCAAACATTCACTGACCCATGAGTCAAGTTGTTTTAATTTTTCAACAGGAATAATGAAATTGTCTGTGAATGCGGTGTTCCTTATTGTTCACAGGGGGTGCAGAACTATTTCAGTAGGCTCTTCCAGTTTAGAAAGCACTGCAGCTGAGAGCAACTTACACACAACTGTAAGCAGCCCCCACCACACAGTGTATCAAGTGCCACACTCTCAGACCTTTCTGGCATAGGATTAATTTCTATCCAAACTCAATCCTGAAAAGCTGTGATAAGTGTGTGGTATGCTTTGGGTCTAGATGTCCCCCCCAAAGCCTCACGCAATTTCAGATAGGCCTTTTTTGGAGGCTGCTGAATCTAGAGTCTGTGACTGATTCATAGTGCAATGCTGGGATTAAGGGTGGATGACTGCTGGGTCACTCCACTGATTAGATTGGCACTGCTCTACTCCCAGAAGCCTGCATCAGATAAAAGGGGCAGAAAGAGGCTTGTCTTGCCTTTTTGATTTGTTGCTTTGCTGTCTTTGACAGCTCCAGCCGCCATGAACCTCTGCCGTGTGCCACCCCGCCTTGGAGCCAGGTGATTATGGACTGAACCCTCTACAAACTGTGGGCCAAATAAACCTTTCCCCTTCTAAACCTTGAGTGTTGGGTATTTTGTCTTAGCAAAGAGAAAAGTAACCAACATAGTTTGTTTCTGATACTTTGATACAACAACTCTGATATAACAACCACTCTGGGAAACAAGTGGAATACTGATTAGGCAAATAGACAATGCCTTTTCTCAGATGATCCAAGAAATTTTGAAAAAAGGGAATAATCAAAGAAATCAGTCATACTGAAAAGTAAAGTTTGCCATAAAGATAATAATAGATGAAATATTTATCTGGGGTGTAATTTATAAATTAACATGAAAAATGGCCCAAATGTGTGTTTTATACCTAGATGTCCCCCAAGAGCCTCACAAACAGGGTTTTGGAAGGGGATTGGATTATGGGGCTTATAGCTGACTTGCTGCTAAGGGTGGGGTCTGGTCAGAGGAGGCAGTCACTGGGGGTGGGCCTGGAAGGGTTTCTCTCCCTCACCAACCCTTCCCTTTCTTTGCTTCCATCTGGAAAGCCATATTCAGCTCCACTCTGCCGGGCTCCTTTTCCCGCAGATCATGCAAGGCTTGAAACTAAAAATGTGAGCCAAAATAAACCACTCCTCCTTTAAATTCTGGGAGCAACAAGGAAAGTACCAAGAACTATTTCAGTTCCAGTTGAGCGGTAAGACATAAGTGAATTGAGGAGTGCTCATGTATACTTGGGTGAGTCTCCTAAAAATTACATTAGGCTTAAATAGCAAGACACTTCTGATGACGTGCATATATGACATGTTATGCTATCACTGATAGAAAGTTCGAAGACAGTAGAAAACTAAGCATTCTCCTTAGTGTAAGAACCTGAAAGAGTAAATATAATCTGAAAGGTGCAATAGATATTGTGAAAGAGAAAGAAACTGCTCAAAAGGAAACAATGATTGAAATGAGGGAAAAGAGAAAAGAAAGAAGAGAAAAAAGTATATATATACACAACATAGCTAAGATAGTTGTACTACTAATTTCTATTGCTTTATTGAAGGGAACAGTTAAAGTGTTTGACCAATCTTACACGCCTGTGTTTGTTTATGTGAGTAACCAATTTGAAGATAGCAGTATGTAATACAACCATTGTTAATTTCCTATCACGTCTGAAATTTTGTATTGCTTTTATTGTTTTTGTGTTGTTTTATTTATGTCTGTAAGTTTGTCAATTTGTTTTGGTTCTTTTCTCTTTAAAATAAAAAAAAATTTAAAAAGAAAAGAACTAAGCATTGTAGTTTCTGGGGATAAATGCTGTATGGTAAAGGAGTAAAATAAGGCAAAGCACTGCCATGAAGTCCAGGGTTTGGAGCAGGATGTCAGGATGCTGTCAAGGCAATTACAAGGAAATCCTGACTTTATTGCCATTTTATTTTTTCACACTTATGTATAAGTTCTGCTTTCTCATAAGTGCCTCAGCCCTTAAAGATGTTACAATATGACTTCCTAAAGTGATTGTTTTAGGAGTCCAAGCAGAGAATACCATCTCTGTACATGGTATTCTAGAATGGTGGGCTTTTGTATTTTTGCTGCTCTGATGGGATAGAATGTTACCTCATTAATTTGCATTTCTGTCACGACTGGTGAGGTAGAGATGAGCATATTTGTTTTCTTTACCGATTTTCCTAGTAAACAACTGTTGTTTTAGATGACTTTGTACGAGGGTGTAAATATTCTAGACCCTTTTATTTTTTTTGGAGGGGGGTTACTAGGGAATGAACCTAGGGCCTTTCCACTGAATTAAATCTCAAGCCCATTTATTTTATGTATTTATTTATTTATTTATTTTCTTTCTTTCTTTATTAGACAGGATCTTGCTTAGAGTGACTCAGGCTGAGCTCAAAATTGCAGTCTTTCTGCCTCAGCCTCCAAGAGTGTTTAGGATTACAGATATGTGTCATTATGCCTGGATAGATCCTAATATGTTGTCAATAGCATGTATTGCAAATATTTTCTCTCAGTTTGTGGCTTGTCTTACAACTTTATTTTGTCATCCTACAGTGAAATTTCAAATTTCAACACAGTAAATATTATACATAATAATACGTATATAATACATATATAATACATACATATATTATATATATTACATACATATATTATATATATATAAGACGTAAGACATAATATTAAATATTATATATTTTATGCTTCACATGCTTGGTTTAAGAAACTGTTCTTTACCTTAATTCCATAAATGTTCCTAGGCAACATAACCTTTAAAAGTTTTAAAGTTATTCTTAAAGTTTTAAATTTCATATTTGGATCCTTGTCAAGTTCAAATATAAATGTCTTTTCCCTTTTAAAAACCAATATACTAGCTTTCTGTCATTATGATAAAATACTTAAGAATCAACTTAAAAAAGAAGAAGGGTTTGTTTTGTGTCTTGGTTACTTTCTTGTTGCTGAGACAAAGCCCCCAACACCCAACATGAAGGAAGGAAAGGTTTATTTAGCTTACAGTTTGTGGAGGTTTCAGCTCTTACTTGGCTGGTTCTGAGGCAGAGCCGCACATGGCAGAGGGCAACAGATTATGGCTGCGGAAAACAGCAAAGCAACAAAATCAAAAGGAGTGGCGGAGAAGAGCAAGCCTCTTTCCCTCCCTTACGTTGCAAGCAGGCTGCCCCACCCAGGGACGTGTAGCACTTACATGACAAAAGACAACAGTTTAGGGCAACAAAACAACAAAGCAACAAAACCAAAAAATAACATGCCTCTTTTTCTCCCTTATAAACAGGCTCCCCCCACCCAGGGGGCATATAGCACTCACATAATCTCCATGCCCTCCTCTTACACAGGCTCAAAATAAATATAAAATAAATACCCTGGCTTTCTGCTAAATCACATCGTTAACCTTTTAAACTTTTAAAATTAACACAATAAACAACATCCCAAAAAGATAAAAACATGTATTTTTTACCCCAAGATATAAAACTGTTAAGGCACTTAGCCAAACCTCTAAACTCCCCAGGTTAACACAATATATCAACTATAACATTTTGACTCACAGTTCAGGAGGATTCTGCCCATGGTCAGCTGACCCATTGCTTTGGGGCCCACGCTGAAGCACTACATCAAGGCAGGAGTGCGTGGCAGACAAATCTACTATGGAATTGTGCCCAGGAAGCAAAAGAGACACAGGAAGGGACCAGGGTCCACTACCCATTTCTAGGGCACACCTCAGTAACCCAACTCACTCCCACTAGCAGCCCCCCAAAGGTTCTACCACCTACTGGTGTGGTGTCACACACCTGTGATCCCAGCACTCGGAAAGCCAAGGGTAGAAAGATCCAAGTTCAAACCCCATCTGCGGAGCTTAGCGACTTAGACCCTAAGGGCTGGGGATGTAGCTCAGTGCAAGGGTTCTAGATTCAGTCCCTGGCAGTGAAGGAAAATCAAAAAGGCTCCACTACCTGCTAATAGCACCATAGGTTGGCAACTGAGCCCTAAGACCTGGGCCTTTGGGAGATACTTGTCCAAACTATAGCAATCAATCTTTCCAGAAACTCTTACTAAAAAGCTTATCTTTTCCCTGTTGATTCACAGTATCACTTCTCTGAGGGATTAATTTTCACATGCACACCCAGTATCTTTTCTGGGGGCTCATTCCACTCGTCCACTTGCAATGAGTATATTTGTCTATGCTACACCATTATCACAGTGTTTTAATTACTGTATCTACGGATGGAACCCTGTACCTGGAAAACAAACTTCCTTTTTAGGTTATCTTAGCCACTTTTGGACCTTTATTTTTTCATATAGTTATAGGATAAGCCTATAAAGTTCTTCTAAAATGGGATTTTGACAAAAATTAAATTTATAGGCTATAATTTTCTAATTGATATTGCTAATATACAAGAATATTACCAACTTCTTTATGTTAATCTCAGACTTAAAAATTATGCTGAACTGTCTTATTCTAATACATTGTTTATAATTTATCTTGAATTATTAATATCAATTATCTACTTTAAAAACATTTTGTTTCTTTTGTCTATTATGTTCTAATTATTTATATCATGTTATATTGTTCAGTTATCAGGAAATTATGACAACGGATATCTTTGTCTCACATTGTTATTTATATAGGCAAAAATTGGAAAATAGCCTAGATCTCTAAGAATATGAAAATTATGCCATTTAGTATAATAGCATTTTGTCATCAAAAATTTGTATTTTCAAAGACATTTAATTTAAATTAAGAATATGTCCACCATAAAATGCTATATCAAAAAACCCAGACATCAAACTATAAGTATTATAGTTTTATGATTGCAGAAGAATAAGTTATATATTATGTTTTCTGTATGTAACCTAAGTGGTCCTACTGTAAATGGTCCACTTACAGGGTTGAACTTTCCTAGAATGTCCAAATTTAAATCCATGCCCCAATCTACAGGATTCTAAGAAATGCTGCCCTCCATGCAGTGTTTCTGGTTTTCAGAGTGGAGTGCCCTATGTTTTGTTCTCCACATTCATGTGTGACTGCTGCACCAGGATGGTCCTTTAGTCACTTTGCCTACATTTCTCCCACAAAGTAATCCTCAGACATGAATAGAACCTGCCACATCTCTCTGGGAGACTAGCTAACAAAGAGTGTTACGACTGATACATTGTGCCAACTTGAAGTCTAGAAGCTTAACTGAACAGTTCTATGTCCTGGGGTGTAGAGGACACGCCCTTACCCTCAGATGTTGCTCATTGGGTCAGTTTGAGAAGTTTGGAAGTTTAACTAAGTAATTCAGAAGGGGGCCAGAGCCCTTACTTTGTAAACATTTGGAGCTTGAGGAAGAGGAGGGCACAGAGATGGTGTGGGTGGATGGCCCCATACACTATAAGGGAGGAAGAGAGGCTTGCTGCTCCCCCAGCCCCTTTGGTTCTTGCTGCTTTTGCTGTCTTCTGCCACCTTGAAGTGTTGCTCCACTGCTACGCCACCCTGCCATGGAGCTAACTATGGACTAAAACCTCCACAAACTGTGAGCTAAATGAACCTCCCTTCCTTAATTTGGGTTGTCAGATATTTTGTCTCAGCAACAAGAGACAAGTAACCAAGACAAAGAGTAAATATGGTAAGAGGACAGCATGACCGAATTGCAAAGCAAGAAAGGAAAGCATTAAATTAAAATGCATGTGTCACTGCTCTTATAATCCATTGGCCACAGCTGTGCCCAAGGAGCCCTGTCCATCCTTCTTCAGCCCCTCTTTTCTGGCCTGCTGCTGTGTTAGGGGGAAAATTCGCCCAAATTAGAGCTCACTCTTTAATTCACTCTCTCCTCCCCTAATTCCCTGCCCTTGCTCTTAGGAGAGTGCCCTTATATCTGAAAATGGTAAAGAAATCAGAATCGTATCAGCTAACATTATGGTGACATCTTAGGACAACACCCAGTCCACAAAGAAAGCAGCCTTTACCTTACTAAACGTCTCCACCTGAAGAACCACAGAGTCTGGAGTTGGAATGTCCAGGTTCAAATCCTAGCTCCACCATCTACTGCTTTTGACCTTCGGGAAATTGTTTTTCCTCTCTGTACCTTGGTTTCCTTGCCTGCAACATAAGGACACTAATAGAATATTCCACATAGTGTTATGAGGATTAAGTAGGACAATGTATTTAAAATAGGACACATTTTAGTTTATAGAAAATGCAGACCATTTCTATGAAGATTACTATGCATCAGAACTAGAAGCAATATAGTGAAAGCTGTGGTGGAATTACTTTCCCAGTATTGAAGGCCACAGATTGGAGAAAAACTTTTGATGAACTTGTATCTGTATTGCTGGACTGAGTCACCAGAGCAGCTCTTCTGAGAAGAGTCCAAAATAAATTCTAGCCTATAGCATTAGAGCCACAGAGACTTCAAAAATATCCTCAGACTACTCTGCAAAGTAAATATGTATCAACTTAATACATATTGATACATATTGGGAAAAGGAATGTCAAGCTAGATAAACTAAAATACTGATTGCAGTTATTGCTGTTTGATGGGATTGTGGATGGTGTTTGTTGCTACCTGCACACTTTTGTGCACTCCCTGGCTTTCTATTTCATTTTTCATATGAAAATATAAGAATATTATAAAAGAGAGAAAATACATTTTCTACATCCACACCAAATAAGAGAGTTTATTAGAACCTGTGGGGTCAAAAAAGCCTACAGTGAAGTACAGTAGAGTCTTGCATAAAGGAAGCGTTTTTCCAAACATTCAGTCCTGGCAGAGCCTTGCCGCCATATGGTCACACTGCTGCCTTGTGAGTGGCCTGGGAGCTTTTCAGCTGTGGCTCCTTAATGTACACAATTAGAGTTTTGTTCCCAGGGTGCGGCGCTACATTCTAACATGAACTTGGAGACCAGATCCTCAGTATGCAGTTTTCCTGTGCCGCATTCATCCCACCTCAGGAATGAGTCACGAGAAATGCTTCAGTAAAACCTAACATCAGAAACAACAGAGCTACCGCTTCCTGAGTTTGGGATGGCCATCCTTCTGAGATGGAAGAATGGACTGTATTTTAAGATAGGCAAAAAGATTCAGTTGGAGGTTAATGGAAAATATCCTCTATCCTCTGAAATATAGTAATTGAGATGCGTAAGAGCCTTCTTATTTTGAATCAGATCTACTTTCCTTGAAAAAATGACCTTTGGCCTTTTTCTGTCTTCATACTATTCTTTAAAATAAAGGGTAAATTTTTTCCTTAATTGACTTCATCATAGAATAGAACCTTGAGGACATTTAATAATACAAATTAACAAAGGGCAAGCAGATAGTGAATTCACAGAAAATATGATGCAGCAGGGAGGAGCGTTTGCCAAAGCGTGCAGCTCAGATATGTTGTATGAAATGCTCCTCAAGAAAAGGATTCCATGGACAAATATGTGCTCAAAATACCCTGCATCCTTTTCCTTGGGGAAAACAAACGCACCCTGAAGGACTAAGTTCTTCAGTGGTTGTACAAATTTGTGAAATCCACAGTTTTCTAAATACATTTTATCCAAAAGTTCTATTCCAGACTCTTCTTAACATTTTCTAACACTTAGGTTCCATAGAACATTCTTTGAGAAATAATGATCAGATATTTAACACATTTGAGAATCACTCATATATTTTATAACGTGCAGACCTGTTCTTCAATTCTAGATCATGTTTAAATTCTTGATTCCCCGCCTTAGGAATGGACGCAATAAAACCTGCTGAGTGACTTTGGTCAGGAACTGTGGAGGTGAGACAGGGAGGCTAAAGCGAGATAAGGGGAAGCACAGCGGAGAGCTAGGAATGAACACAGCTGGAATGTATCAGACCTCTTTATTGAAGTTCTATTATGCCTAAGACATTTCCAACAAAATGTAGTTTTCCTCAGGAGCCCTGCTGAGAATATTGCTGAAGGATTCATTTGTCATTGCAGGAAAAATCATCCCAACCAAGACTTTCATGATATCTCAAGAGACTATATATAGAAGGTAAGAGTAATTTACACACCCAACACCTCTTTACGTCTCCTGTCCTGCCCTGGGGCTCAGGAGAGAAAAATTCCTAAACTGGTATGCCAAGGTCTCAGGCACTGCTATACCATGGGCAAAGATCTTTCACAGGGTTTATGGGTCTCAGTCAATCTTACAAAAAGCATAAGCACTTTAACCTGGATTTGTGGAAATAAACAAGTATTTGTTCCACAAATGGGACAGTTGTGAAAAAGTTTAGTCAGATAATCTCTTCCGATAGAAAAAGTAGTTTCTTATTTCTAGAAAGCTAGTTACACAACTCTAACAAATTCTGACCTCACTAGTTGTCGATTTGACCAGCTACACCAAATTCTACTCTAGCCATAAGGACTATCTTTGTTGTTGAGAAGAATATTCAACATATGCCAGTGTTTGAGAGAAACTCTTGAGTAGGATACATGTGTCTTTGTCTAACTTCTGAGTTTATCTTGATTTTTTTACAAAAGCAACATAAAGAACTGTCTTTTGTTTTAGTGAATCATTCACTAAAACATTTTGTAATTTTAGTAGAAAAAATTGGTACTTCCCAAGTTCAGTATCATTGATCTTCATCCTGTGATGTCGAGGTTAAGACTAATTTTGACTTTGAGTTGAACCAGTGAGTGATTCATTATACCTCTGTGTGATTCATAGAATAAAAGTATGAGTAACAAGAATGAGGAGGCTCTGCTGAACAACCTCACAATCTTATCTTCTCTAATATCTGTCAGAAAGAGGTCTCAATAAAAACACTGAGATTTATAATAGCTTTAAAGCTACTGTTGTATCATTCATGGTATAATTGTTTAAAAAAATAAAAGGGTGAGGAATCTTGAATTCACTGTCTCCCAGAATACTGACAGCAGACAATCTATAGCTTCCCCCAAATCCGTTCTACAGCAGTCATGTTGCGTAGGTGAGATTAACCTCCTGTCAGCTCCAGGATGGGCTCTGATTGCTATAATCCATCAGGATAATCTCCCCGGTCTTATCATCCATACTGGTTCAAGTAACTTGAGTTTAAGACAATCAATGATTCAATCAGTGAGACTCTCAGAACTTTTGTTAGAGTTGAGGCGAACATTCTATTTATCTTCAAATGAGGAAAAGGAAGCCTGTGCACCAGATTGTTCCAGCAGATTCAGCTGCACCCTCAAGAGCTCAGCCTCAGGGTGAAGCTCACATTATAAATGACAGACAGAGGTAAAAGAACACAGGAAGGTGAGACCACCATGCCTCTAGAGCTCCAGCTCTAGGACCCACACCACCATGGCTTCATAAAACCTATAGATTTCTTTATTGTATATCCAGTGTGAGTCAGTTTTTCTGCTACTTCTAAGGGAAAGCTCTCTAAATGAAGCAGAAATTAGGCTATGGCACAGCCGTAAAATCATATTAAAATTAGCCTAAGTGCTTACAATGCTATCCTTGGTAGTATTTAGATTTGAGTGTTTTTTAAAAATTAATATTATGTTTAAATTCAACTTTTAACAGGTCCTGCCGTTTTTTCCTAGTGAACCAGACCCTCCTGTAATAGTCGACTTACCTTTTCTTCTATTTGTCCTTCCTCAACACCAAACTTCCTGAGTTTCCCATTTGAGGGTGACAACAAGAAGAGGAGGTTTGATAGCTTTTTTTTTTTTTTGCAGTACTGGGGATCAAAGTCAGGACCTTGCACTTGCCAGGCAGGCACTTATGCCACTGAGCTGTATCCCCAGCTGATATCTCTTAAGTCAACACAATTACTTCCACCCTCAAACCATTCTAGAAAGCTGTTTCTGTGCACAGGTGAGAGGGCTCTTCTGATTAAAAATGACCTATATGAACACTGAAGTCCCTGTGTTCCTCTGGCTAGCTGTGTAACGGGAAAAGGCTGGGACCCGTAGTAATTTCGCTGAAAAACAAAAAGCAAAATGAACAAACACAAAAAGATGAACAGTTGTGGTCAAATCTAAATCTATGGTTCCTTCTACACACACACACACACACACACACACACACACATACACACAGGCATGCACACACAAAGAAAAAATTCTTTCAATTTTTATTTCTTGCTGGTACATGGCTGCAGTGCATAATCACATTCCTGGAGAGGCATCGGTGCAGAACATTCAGCTGGTACAGAACATCTGCATTCTTCTTTTTTTTCGGTCCTTTTGAGAGAGGGTCTCGCCGTGCAGCTCAGGCTGGCCTGGAGCTCGCTTTGCAGTCCGGGCCGGCCTCGAACTCGCAGCGACCCTCCTGCCTCAGCCTCCCGAGTGCCGGGATTGCAGGCGTGCGCCACCACGCCCGGCCCCATTCTTCTTTAACCACCTCCCCCCCTCCCCCCCTCCCCCCCTCCATCTCTTGGTCCCATTTGCACAACATCTATCTCCTCAATTCCTATTATCTTTTACTTTGTTCTTTATTTATAGTTTGGGTTTCTTATATGAGAGATATCGTGTGGTGTGTAAGCTCGTGTGTCTGACTGATTTCACTTGATATGATGGCCTCAAGCTGCATCCACTTTCCTACAAATGACTCAAGTTTCTTCTTTACGGCAGAGTAGCGCTCCGGTGTATGTGTACTGTCTGTCACGATTTCTTTATCCAGTCATCTGTTGATGTACGTACAGGCTGCTTCCAAGATTTAGCCATTATGAATTGTGCTGCTATAAACATGGGTATGCACGGATCACTCTAACACGATGCCTTAAAATCTTTGGGGAAGATAGAAGGAAAATGGCCAAATCAAATAGAATTGCTAGTATTAGCTTTTTAAGAAATCTCTACCCTGATTGCCATAATGGATTTTACTGGTTTACATTCCCACCAACAATGTAGAAGAGTTCCTTTTTGATCTTCTAGAAACCATATAAGCTCCTACATTGACCTTTCCAAGAGATGGAGGAATGGCTGATCTGGTGAAAGATCATAATAGTTAAGAGTCAAACATTAAACCCTGGAGTTGAGTGTTCTATATAGGCAAGTGCCTCACTAGCTCTTTTAAAAGCACACCACAGCTCTCCTCCAAGCTACAGAGCTAGTCCCTGATGGACAATATTTGGGCCAAAGCATGAGAAAAATGAATTGTTGTGCATAAGAAAACACATAAATACTTAACCCAGACAGAGTCAAGCTATTTATTTCAGAGGCAGGGTGGTTCGCTTCAGCAACCTGCTCTGGCATCAGTAGGCTAAAGGGCGCAGTTTGCAAGAGGTTAAAAGAGTTCTATCTACTTGGTGACTAAGCCCATTTGATTGTCTTAAGTGTGTCTGGCTTCTTGAGTGTGCTTTTATTTCAGATGATTATGAATGTTCCAAGTGGACCCGCTATGGCCACCTGGCTTAAGGACTGTAAGGCACTTCAGAAATCAAATTTCAGGGCAGAAGATTGGTTTGAGAAACAGTGAACAAGGAGAAATCTTCTCTTTGCAGAGCTGCTGTGTGTCAAAGTTTATCCTCATTATATTATGGTAGGAAGAAAAGAACAAATTAAGACATTTAACTGCTTAAAATTTGAGACCCAATTGCATTTAGCACTGCAAATCTTGTTACCAGACCCGTGGGCTTACCTTTTCCTGTGTGAAGGCTGGTATGTGTGAGCAAATAACATTTTTTAAGATCAGAGGATGGATCCAGGCTAAGTGGATAATCACTGTTCCACATTCTCTACCAGACAAGAGAGGATCTTATAGGATCCAAAGAGTTTTTTTTTACTTAGATCAAAAGTCTCAATAGAGAAAAAGACCTTAAAATCACCTTCTTACCTGGCCACCCTTGCCATCGCCAGCATGCTTTAAATTAATAGCAGTTATATGACTGCACAAGTTCTGACTTTTAATAGAACAGGTCATTCAAATGCTCAAACTATCCTTTCCAATTGGCTCCAATAATGAAAGAACCATTAAGGACTTAGTGGTGTTCCGAGAACTCTTCTTTCCCACCGCCCCACCCCCAAAGAGAGAGAGAGCGAAGAAGAAGAAAATTGGCTCCTTTTCTTTGGCCACGAACCCACATTTTAATTGAATTTTGATAAGATGATGGATGTTGTACTGCAGTCCAAGTCTATATGCTAAATTAACAAGGCTGTCTGCTTAATTTCCTCTCTGAGGGCGCACTGAGATGAGTTTCTGCTAATTCTCTTACATAAAGCATGATGTAGCTGTCTCAGGCTCTCATTTGGTGCCTGGAATTGCCATCTTCTCCAGCGGGCTGGTGCCCCTGCTGGAGCCAAACCATCTGGTTGGAGGCAGAACTCCCAGCTGAATAATGTTTAATCAGCCAGGAAGAATGAAGCTCAATATTTTAAATATATGCAGTAAAGCATCTTAAACTCTGTAACAACATTGTAAAAGACTCATTGGCGCATCTCTTTACAGGAAGAGTACGTCTCTAATGCGGAATGCAGGTGTTTCATATTTGTCTACAAAATAAGAGTGATGAACGGAGTGACCAAGAGAAGTATGTAATTTCAGCAAAGTCTGGCACATAATTTTTCATTTGTGTCCCAAGATTTGTGCTTTAAAAAAAAATAGGAGCAAACCTCTGTAACTTAAACTTTATTTTTATTATGAATGGTTTTAAATCCGGTCTTGGATTTGGACCCTTCCCTTAGAAAGTTGAGATTCAGGAGAGGAACATATTATTTCCGTTTTGCTACTTGGAGTTTTCACATGTGGACATGATGGTCATTTTACTTTTTAAATTTATACATGTGCTAGGCCTGCCCAATTAGTAAAAATATAATATAAGTTGGTTCATCATTCTGGCTCCAAAAAAACACCACACCGAATGGCAACCATCTATTTGCTGCAGGCTGGAAGGGTCAGATGCACTTATCCCCGACAGAAATTCAAACAATATAATCTGCACTTGACACCAACGATTCTCAGGTGGCTGGGGAGAGATGAAGACCCAGAGGGTGGATATGCTGTAGGAGAAACTGACCCCCAGGCATCCTAAGATGGCAAACTCTTAACATCTATCTTGAGCCACACCTCATCTCTTGAAATAGACAAGCCACCAAGAGGTTCTGCAGTGCATCTACCCCATGAGATCACCTTTCCTTTGATACTAAGTGTTAAGAGATGGACTCCACTGTGTTTCCCCCAAATCCATGTGGTGAAATGCTAATCCCTTATACCCAAGAATGCGACCTCATTTGGAAATAGGGCTTTCCTCACCTAAATAAAAGCGCTAATGTGGGGAGGTATGGCTCATGAGAGATGTTTGTCGGAGACTAGCTAGAGCATATGGCGACACTATTCACTGAGTAAAGAAAAGCTGGAAGAGGAACATGTTTGAGTGAAGACAATTTTGGATGGGCTGAATTTAAGATCTATATGAGACATCCAATGGGCGAACATATAGAGATATGTGTAGACAGATGACAGATGATAGAAAATAGGTAGAGAGAG
This sequence comes from Dinomys branickii, assembly GCA_004027595.1. Taxonomy (NCBI): domain Eukaryota; kingdom Metazoa; phylum Chordata; class Mammalia; order Rodentia; family Dinomyidae; genus Dinomys; species Dinomys branickii. The sequence continues at coordinate 3,564 of PVLD010023560.1, read as the reverse complement.
AGATAACAGGTAGTAATAGATATGCGTAAATAACTTGGAAGGAAGGCTAGGCTACAGCTACAGACTTGAGAGTCTTCGCTGTGTGGTAATTGAAACAGGAAGATCATATGGAACATGAGAGGAAAGAAGAACCCAGGATAAAAAGCTTAGAAACTCCAGCAATTAAAGATGGGGAGAGTGTGTTAAAGGGAGGCTGAGAAGGTGAAGACAGAGGAGTGACAGGAACACTGGGAGAACTTTGAGTTGCATAATCCAAGGAAGACTCATAGAGTCAGGTATCTGCAAAGAGACGGTGAGTCAGAGGGACCCAAGTGATGCCACGATTACAAAATGACCCCTAATCCCAGGAGCTTCCCAATAAAAGTGCATTTCTCCCTTGGAGCTGGTCTGCTACAGGACTGTGAGGAAGCTTGCCTCTGAGCTGTGGTCGAAGGGCCCTGTGGTCCCATCTCATGTCTCTCTTATGTTAAAATTAGTCCTCACAACCTCAGGAATAGGGCACAAAGGCTCACATATGAGGGCTGGGGATATAGCTCAGTGGAATAAGTGCCTGCCTAGCAAGCACAGGGTCCTGAGTTCGAACCCCAATACCGCAAAAAAAAAAAAAAAAAAAAAAAAGGCTCACATATGCTCCACTTGGTTTTGGCACTGACGTGGTGCACGTCATTTGCCCTTAAAGGCTATGGGTGAAGTGGATCTCAAACTAGACACTGGGGCCATATGTTGTGGCATACACAAGTAATCCCAGCACTCAGGAGGCCGAGGCAAGAGGATCACTGTGAGTTTGAGGCCATTCTGGGAGACAAAGTGAGTTCAAGGCCATAGTGAAACCCAGTCACTCACACACACACACACACACACACACACACACACACACACACACACTGGTCACTGGAAAGACCAGAAAATGCAGTCCTCCTGTACATCCAAGGAAAGGATAACAAAATGAACTGGAACAGAAAATGTTGTCTTTATCTCAAAAAATCAAGTAAGTGTCTTAAAGTGTCTTTTGTATGGAGTAGCAAAATTATTTTTGTATCCTAAGTAACTTTTCATAGTGGATCCTAAAAAAGATGCTTATTGAATGTGTAGGTACCTATTGCATGCTCAATAATGTTTCTAAATCCCACTCTGAAATAATCCCAAGTACCTCTTCTAACCAAGGAACTTGGCTATTAATAATCAGCTCTCCAAGTCTATATTGCACCCACCAAAAGCATAAAGCATCCATAAATTATCTTCCATCGTGGTAAAAGTCAGTTTAGATGGGGGTACTGCCTGTCTTTGCCTTTTCAATCAAAAATATGAATCAATAGAGGCAGTAACTGTGTGGAGGCTCTAGTCTAAGCCAGAATCTTTAATTGCATTGTCTTCTCTTATGACAAGTAATTAGAAATGACTGTTTCCTACCAGTCTGAATTACAAGATGATTATTTCCCTTTAACATTCACTGGCTGCTTGGCACTGTAAGACTGTGGCATTATTCTTTAATATGCCAATTATTGGAGAAAGTGGCCAATGAAGAGCAATTTTCCAGCAGCTGAGGTCAATTTTAGTCGCAAGAAATGGGCTGGGTGGGAGGGAGGAGAGGCTCCATGAAGACCCCCATTTAATTTGTTTTTCAGACACAGTCTTGGAAATATTGCAGTGCCACTGTTTTAAAAGCTTCTTCTCAAACAAGTTCCTCTTCAAGAATATAACCAAAACTATGAAACCAGTGAAAATCAAGGGAGTGATGAACAAAAAAGAATACTGTGCTCTGGAAAACAACAACAATATAAAAAAGATATCAATAATTACCAATTAGAGGGAGACCACTCCCTTCACAAAGGAGGCAGAATTTTAATATTCAGTAAATGAAAAGCAAAGAGTCCTGGAGAAAATCAGCTCAAGGAAGTATTTTTCGTGGTGGATAAACATTATGTTGTCTTCTAGGCACCATTCCCCCTAATGACCAGAAAGCATCAATTATTTAAAAGATAATACTCTCTGACAAAACTCAATCTAAGTTAGAAAAAAATAAAACTATCTAAGGAAAAAGACCATATAATGCAGAGACACTTCTCACAGAAGCAATTCTTCCCAGTTACAACTAATAGATTTGCATCTAGTAAATTACAATGTTCTCTGCTTCCCTATGACAGCTCAGAGAAAGTTGAGTTAAAAGTTCCAACATTTTTGTTTAGCACAGTAAGATTTGTTCAAGTTCCCAAAGACCACATGGCTTCATGAATCTGGCAATTTCTTTAATTTTATTTTAAAGAGAGTAGTAAAGAGAAAAAAAGAGAGAAAGAAAGAAATGGGCTGGGTGGGAGGGTAAAAAACAATAGCAGCAATTTGTTTGACATGAGTTATGAAAATATGGAAGAGTGAAGAGAGACAGGCCCGCACAGTAAGTGGTGCATGTCACAGGGTCCACGGAAGGACAGAGGAAGCCCCAGAAGGACCTGTACCCAATCACTGGCAAAGCCACACACTTAAGGAGCAGCAACTGGAGACAGGCAGACATCTCTGGACGTTTTACTGCTCAAATCAGTGGTTTGCATAGGACTACTGCAAAACCTGCACAGGCTCCTGTGTTGGAGGATTGGTCCCCAGTATGGTGGTGCGAGGAGACAATAGAACCCTTAAAAGGTGAATTCTGGGGGAAGTAATGAGGTGATAGGGCCCCACCCCCTCTCTTCAGTGGATTAATGCTAGTTCATAGGAGTTCAGCATTTGTGAGACCAGAGTAATTCTCACAAGAATAGGTAGTTACAAGAGAGCCTGGAAAGTTCCCCAAGACCCTCTTTCACACACACCATTAACATGGCTCTCACAAAGCCATGCATCATGACTTCCTCACCAGAGCAGCAAATGCCAACACCATGCTCTTAAAACGCCCAGAACTGTAAGTAAACCTCCTTTCTTTAGAAAGTTTGTCAGCCTCAGATAATTCATCATCATAGCAGCACAAAATCCAGCAATGGAGTACTCATAAGCCATCACCATAAGCATATAATAATGTGTGATGACCAGGACAATGAAATAGTGAAACTGTAAAGAAAAGCAACCAATGAAGACAAAGATTTTTCTCTTGGATAAGAAATTAACCAGCATCCAAGGAACGACATAGCCATTGTAACAGAGATCTCCAAAGAAGCGGCTGTGGAAGAAGGATGTTGGAATGGGAAGATCTGCACCACTTCTGATTAACAAACCATGTTTGTGTCACCCATCACCATGATAAGGTAGGTGACAGGGCTACCCCTCTGCTAATCCATCAGTCCCAGGAGAAGAAACTCCCGTACAGCTGGGCAGTTCTTCTTCAACATTGCATTTACTTGGCTTCTAGTGAATTCTAAAGAAAAGAAAATGCCTTTGTCTGTTGTCACTTATCCATTAAAAAAAGAAGAAAGCAGGATGGCTAATTTCAGTCTTCTGTAATTATCTCTGGGGCCCATGAATGAGGTCACATTTACTGTAAAGAAGTAAAAATGTGCGGCTTTGCAAAATGTGAAAATATATACAGGAGAATCAGAAGGGTGAGTTGCAGCACATATGAAAATGTACATTTATTTATTT
>PVLD010023559.1:0-27157 GCA_004027595.1 Dinomys branickii | reverse complement strand
TTTGGTGCAGTTTGTCCCAGTAGCGCGTTCTCTGTCGGGTTCAGGAGCTGAAGCCGTTCTTCCCTCTGCACTCGCTCTCTCGGCTGGTCGTCTTCTTCCCGGAAGTCCTTATTTCTGTCTTCATATTGTTATATTTCATTGTTTGGGTGGTAATCCTCTGGGAGGTTCTCTCTCTGCTGCCTACCCGGTCGCCATCTTCCCGGAAGTCCTGGGGGGTCTTTTTGAGACAGGGTCTCACTATGTGGTTCAGGCTGGCCTTGAGTTCACTTTGTAGCCCAGAAAACTCACAATGATCCTCCTGCCTCAGCCTCCCAAGTGCTGGGATTATAGGCATGTGCCACCTCTATCTTGATTTATAAAATGTAAGTACTGAGTGACACAGGAAGACTAGAGATCCTAGTGTGTGTGATCCTTTGAGTGTCTTGAGTCACAGTGGACAGTGAAAGTGACCACACCCCTCACTTCAAAATATTCTGGATGAGGGGAAATGATGGTGAGTTTCACTACTGGCCACTGGGAATTGCAAAATACACAGAAACGATTGGCATGGTGACCATAGTAGTAGAGAGACATGAATGACCAGGTCAAGCTTGAACATGGAATCACTGTTTCCTCTTAGAATCATTTTCCTTTTCACAGCTGGGGTAACAGTAAGAAGACTGGCTTATTTTCTGGTTGTAGCTAAGTTTTTCTTCTGTAAATGAAGACAAATCTACCCTTTGACACTACTCTTTTTCCTGAAGACAAATGTGCCTTAGCACAAGTTTCAGGACATCCCGAGAGCAGACACTATTGATGGTATCGGTGCCATCTTTTGTCTCACTCTGGTCCTTGAAGCCGGGGAAGTATCTTGGCATGAAAGACCCAAATTGTTCACTTTCCACTTGGGAGATAAGGGGCATAGTACAAAGAATATAATTTTCAGATTCATCAGACGTGGTCTTGAACCCCAGTTCTGACTTTTAGTAACTGTGAATGCAGGAAAATGACTTAATTTTCCAGGGCGTATGTCATAGGATTTTACTGAAAATCACACTAGATAACAAATAGACGCCACGTCCTTAGTGGAGGCCCTGGCGCAGAGTTGCTTCTCAGTGCAGAGTTGCAACTAGTGATCATGGCCGTCTTTGTTACCCGGGTGTGAGGACACGACCAAAAGGGTGCTGGAATAAAGCAGCTTTCTAACTATTGGATTCTTAGTTTTTATACTTGAGCACATTTTAAATCTGCAAAGAAAAATGAATTAAATTGTGGAGTCTAACATGAGCCATCCTCCTGCTCATCAGCCCTGAGAGTTTCAACTCGCCTTTCCATTTCCTTTCTAAATTTTTGCCATGTGCCAACTCTACTCTGAAAAGTGACCAAGGGGAAGGTGTTCAGATTGCTGTTTCATGTTCAGTCAGCCACGTTTACATAGACAGGTGCTGCACTGGGGGAAGCACGCTCTTGATGGAATTCGTGTGCCCAGAGGGCTAAAGATGAGTCGCCTCTGGAACTTTAGAGCCAGAAAGGATGTTGGACTTCACCTTGTGTCTTCAGTTTCCTTAGCGTCTTTCCTGCTTGGACCACTTGTAATTTGTGCTAAGCACTGTGCCAAGTCTGTGGTGCATGGATTCCCTCGCTGAATCTTCACAGAAACCTCAGAGGAAGGTGCAATCACAGCTTCCAGTTGATAGGGACACAAAAGGTGAGAGAAGTGAGATAATCGGCTGTAGAACGCACAGGTAGCAGCTGGACTGGAGTATGGATGAAAGAGGTAGTAATCACTTCCGGTCTGTACTGTGCAGTGTCTGCACCAGACTCCCCCCAACGGTCTCTTTTCCTGGACCCTATCTCATCAATAGAAACTAATGGTCAGTTCGCAGATATGAGGCTCACTAGAGGTGGACTGGCCTTGGGCGTAGTGGAGGGGATTCAACTTGTTTATACCATTGTCCTAAGGATAACTGGGAGGTGAAATGGCTCACACTTGATAACACACGCACATTTACATTCTCATTGTAATGTAAGGTCCTGTAAGTCAAGTATATAACATGAGTGATTTCTCACATGCTGTGAAGTACCATTTTGACTCCTTTTTTAAAAGAACAAGGTACACAGTACACAACTAAATGACTTCATAGACCTAATTCAGTAAAAATTAGAAACAATACTTAGTTTTTTTCTCTCTTGTTCTAGGGATTGAACTCAGGGTCTTGTGCATGCTGAGCATAAATCTGTCACTGAACTCTACCCCAGGCAGATACATAATTTCTTTATAACTTGAAAACAGAGATGATTTCTATATTGGGAAAACTAACATAATCTTCAAAAATATCCAATGTTTTCAGTTTTGGAATAATAATATGATAAAAGTGAAATTAAATGTTTTTCAAATGCTGTGTTTCATTTTAATGGTAGAAAAATAGAATCATATAGGGCTTCTGTATAGAATTGACTTTAATGTATTTTTATTAGTAAACTAATTCTCACTCATTATTTAGGAACATATGCAATAAAAACTTCCTTCTAGATTGAGATAAAAAGCAGTTTTTTACTCTCTAAATATAGTATCACTAAGAAATGAACAAAATATTTTTCATATTCAGGAGATATGTAACATACAGCAGGTATATAGGAAGTGTTCTATGAAATAGTTTTTGAAATAATTCAAGGGAATTTTTTCATTGTATATGACTATAATAGCTGCTATTAGAAAAATATAAACCAGTTTATCAAAATAGCTTTACAATAAGACATTAACTTTGATGTGAAATGGGTTAATAAATGTAGCACTTATTAATAATGGTGATATACAATATTTCTAAATAATACCAAGTCATAAAGGTTGAAGTCAAAGAGTTTTAGTACTATTCCTTCACTTGCCAAAATAATTATTTTACTTCCTATGGTGAATGGGTCAGTTTGAAGACACTTTGCCAAATCAAGGAGGCCACATTATCTGGTATTTGTCATTTTATTATTTTGTGTCTCAACTTACTTAGCTTACTCTAGATTATTAGGTCCTTAGGCAACACCACAGTTGCAGTTCAGGACTTTTCATGGGATTTAACTTTAAAGCTCTGGAAATCCAGTCTGGTACATAGCCCGGACTGACATGAGCATCCACCAATAGAAGGCCCACAAGAAAATTAATGTGATCTCTGACCTGCCTGTGACATACTGTACAGAGATTTTGGAAGTGCTGTCCAGGACAATCCATCATCGAGCAATGTGGTATAACCTTGATGACCCTTCTCCTGAAGCACAAGCATAAACCCGGTGCAGCTAGCGCTTTAAAACACTGCAAAATATTGGGCAAAGATATCCTAAAGAATGATAAAATATGAAATACAAGTTTGTCAATGAGTGAAGGCATAGATCTATGAAAATGTTGCTTTGGTCAAAGTTGCTTATTAGTAATTGCTGAAATCTTTACACTGGGCAAACATCTCCAAGCTAATCAGTCAGATCTTGCAAGTGAGTTGCATGCCTCATTCCTCAAGGTGTCAGAGCTCTTCTGCACATCTTGGGTATACGCGTAGCTGCACAGTGTTCAGAGTCATTTGCTGCTTTGAATTGAAAGATATTGAGAGCAAACTAAAAATGAATCTACCACGAATTAAGTAAAAGCAATAAAGAAGAACCAAGTCAAGGGATAAAAGCCTGATATGTGAGCAGTGGAAAGAGATATTAATGGTTAAGATCCACAGAAAAGAAAGAAAAAGAAGTGAAGAAGAGAGAGAGAGAGAGGATCAAGAATTCAAGAGACCCAGTCTTGGTCACAGGGGGAGCTACATGTCCTCCTAATCTCTGGAAAATTGCTGATTTGAAATACTTTAGCATGTTTTTTTCTTTTTTGCAAAGCATCCTTTCTGAGCACAAAAATAGAATATAAAAGAAATGGTTGAAAAATTCCTGCCTCTGGTTGTGAGGAAAAAGGAACCCTTCTCCATCATTGGTGGGAGTGAAAACTGGTACAGTCACCATGGCAACCAGTGTGGTGCTCCCTCAAAAAGCTAAAACTAGAGGTTTTATTTGACTCAGTTTTCCCTCTCTGGGTACCTTCCTGAAAGAGTGAAAGACATCCCATTATGGTGACACATGCATACGCATGTTTAGAGCAGCACGGTTCACAATAGCTAAATCTTGGATGTGCCTGTATGTCTATCAGCAAATGAATGGCTGAAGAAAATGTGGTCTTTATATACAACGGAATACTACTCTGCCCTAAAGAAGGATAAACTTGAGGCATTTTTAGATAAATAGAAGCACCTCAAGACCATAATCTTAAGCGAAATAGATAGGGTACAGAAGTTTAAGTATCACATGACCTCACTTTTGTGTGGAATCCAAAGTGCAAATAAGGAGCAAAGCAGGTGGGGAGATTCAGGAAGCAGGGAGAAGCTGTTCAAATGGGAAGGGAAGAAGAGATGAGGAAGGAGAAGGAAAAGAATCAGAAGGGATGTAAGCACAGGCTGACAAGGGCATTGTCAGGTGGTGATGCAGTGTTTATTTACTGTCTTAGTTTCATTGGAGGCCTTTGGAGGTGCGGCTCATCCATAGGTCAGGAGGGAAAAATCACATTTAGAAAATGTCTAAAGACATTTAGACAGCCACAAAGGCAGAAAAACAATTTCAAGGGGACAGCACTCCAAGCTCATGTTCAAAAATGGTGTTGCAAACCCAGATATACCCCGGGTACCCAGGACCCAAGAAGGCACATTTGGTTACTAATCCAAAATTTCCCTCTAGTTAGTCGGTTTTAAGCAGAGCTGTTTTTAGCACTGCAATAAATCTATGAGCCCACATATGCTTCCTAACTCTTGCCTATGTTTGGGATTCTTACTAGGGAAGGTAGGCTGTGAATCACCCCGTGCGGGGCCGTCAGGGTGGGGAGCCCAGGGCCAAGGTGGGAAGTGGGTGATGGCGCTGTTACGTGGCTCAGAAGATGGTGGTTTGCTACACTTCTTTCCTTTCCGCTCTTGTTCTCCCTCCTTTCCTCTCCATCGTCTTCTTCGTAGTACTGAGGATTGAGCCCAGGGCCTTTCCATGGAGCTACAACTCTTTATTTATTCAGTATTTTGAGATAGGATCTCATTAAGTAGTTAAGTTAGCCAGACTTGGGCTCAAAGAAACCCGGGATTCTTCTGCCTCAGCCTCCCAGTGCTGGATTCTGTAGTGTGTCACACATCAAGCTTACAATATTATTTCAGTTTTTGTCACAAATACCTTAAAAGGTTTTAAAATTTTTCTTTCAAAATTTATTTTAAATTTTTATTAGTACATTTTTGCAGGACATAATAACTGCACATATCACAGGGAACTGGTACACCATATATATAAAATGCTTCTTAAGTGTTTTTCCCTCCCCTCTCCCTACCTCCTTCCCTCTCTGAAAAGATCTCTGTGTTTCTTATAATCTATCATTTATTTTGTTCTTTAATTTACTTGTACTTTGGATTTCTCTTAGAAAAGAACTATATGATATTTAAGCTTGTGTGACTGATTTATTTTATTTAATATTATGGTCTCAAGGTCACCCTTTTCCCTACAGATGACTCAGGTTCACCCTTCTTCATGGGAAAGCAGTGCTCCATGCAGCATCAGTGCCATAGTCTCTTCACCCACTCATCTGCTGATGGACAGATGAGCCACTTCCAAGATTTAGCTATTAAAAGTTGTGCTGCTGTGAACATGGACGTACAGGCATCACTATTAATATAATGTCCTTACCTCTTGGAGAAAGACCTAGAAGAGGAATAGCTTGGTCTAAAGGAATTTCTATTTTAAGTTTCTTGAGGAGTCCTCACGCTGATTCCCACAGTGGTTGTACTAGTTTACATTCCTACTAGCAATGTAGAGGGGCTCCATTCCTCCGCAGCTTGTTATTTGGTTACTTGATGATGGGCAGTCTTTCTGGAGTAAGATGCAATTTCAGTGTTGTTTTAGTTTTCGTTTATCTAATAGGTAGAGATATTGAAATTTTTAAATTTATTTATTGGCCATTTGTACTTTCTCCAAGAAGTGTCTATTCATTTCACTTGCCCATTTTTTGATTTTTTTTAAATTTTGGGGGTTGTCTAATTTAAAAAATTCTTTGCATATTATAGATATTAGTTCTCTGAGGAATGGCTGGCAAGAAGCAATTCCCGTCGTCTCTGCAGTCTGCTGGTGGTTCCCTTTGCTGTGCATAAGCTTTTTAATGTGATGTGAGCCCAGAGTTGATTTTTGATGTTATTTCTTGCACAACTGGGATTTTTTTCTGTTCAGAGTCATTGCCAAGCTTATGTATTTAAGAGTTTTGCCTATTTTTTCTTCTAGCTGAGTAAGTGTTCCTTCTTCACTCTTTTGACTTCTGGTCCATTTTGATCTTTGTTTAGTACATGGTAAGAGATACGGGTCTAGATCAAATCTTGTGCATGTCCATAGCTGGTTTTACCAGTACAGTTTTTAAAAGAAGCTATTTTTCATCTGGCATAAAACTTTCTCCTTTCTGTCAAAAATTAGATGACTGACTGTACTTGAGGTTGTTTCTGGGTCCTCTGTTCCACTGATCTACATCTGTTTTGTCCTAGTACCATGCTGTTTTTAATCACTATAGCTTAGTAATACAACTTGAAATCTGGGGTTGTAATGCCTTGTGTGTGTGTGTGTGTTTTGAGATTGTATTTCTTTATTCTTTATGTAGTTCAGGCTGGCCTCCCCTCACTATATAACTCTTACCTCAGCCTCCTGAGTGCTGGGATTACAGGCATGTGCCACCATGCCTGGGTCACTGCCTCCTGTTTTGCCCTTGTTGCCTGGGGTTGCTTTTGCTATTCTTGTCTCTTCTGGTTATATATGAATTTTCTCTGGTCCTATGAAGAATACTATTGGCATGATATTTTCACTGGGACTGTCTTAAATGCATATTTCAGTTTGGGGAGTATGACAATTTAGATAATTTTTTGTCTTTTTGAGACAGCGTCTCACTATGCAGTTCAGGCTGGCCTTGAGTTCACTTTTAGCCCAGGCTGGCCTCAAACCTGCAAGGATCCTCCTGCCTCAGCCTCCTTAGTGTTGGGATTGCAGATGTGTGGCACCACGCCCAGTTTAGATGAGACAATATTGTTTCACTTATTCAGGTACAGTAGAAAGCGTATCCTTATAAAAATTTTAAAGACACATGGAGAAAAATTTTGGACTCATTTCTTTTTCTTTACTGGGGTATTTTGCAGGGGGGGATGTTGGATTTGGAGTTTTGGGAGGTTATTTTGTTTTATTTTTCTTATTTTTGTTTTCATTTCTTGTCCTTTTCTGTGGTTTTGTCTCATTGTATTGTTTCCTTTACTGTTTAGTTGGATCCTCACTGTTCATTTGTCCTTCTCCTTTTCCTTTTTTAAAAGTTAAGTTTACCGATACAATTTAGACCCACACAGTGACCAGATTCACCACAGGGAACGTGTCCTGGGCAGGATGCATCCTGATGCCTCTTTTCTCCAATCCCCTCCCCTTCCTTCAGCCTCTCTTCCCCTCCTTATTTACGAAGGTCTGTTTCCATTTTATCCCTCTTTTATTGTTTTTTCTCCTTTCCCTTCCTTCCTTCCCCCACCCTAGTGCCTTTTTCCTTTTGAATAATTTCTTGCTATTTCACAATATTTGTTGTATATTTTGGTCCTTATTTACTCTTTTGTTTTCTCAGATCGGGGAGATGATGCAATATTTATACAGGTGTGTCTGATCTGTTTCACTTAAGACTGTGGTCTCAAGCGGCATCCATTTAGCTGGAAGCCTCTCAAGGTTATCCTTCTTTATGGTTAAGTAGTACTTCAGTATAAAAAAATACCATATCTTTTTTATCCATTCATTCGTTGATGGGCATTTGGGTTGTTTATAAGATTTAGCCATTATAAACTGTGCCGCTACAAACTTGGGTGCACATACATCGCTGTGCTTTGATGTTTTCAACTCTTCCGGAAAGATACCGAGCAGGGGAATAGCTGGGTTGAATGGGACCTCTAGTCCCAGATTTTTAAGGAATCTCCACACTGATTTGCACAGTGATCGTATCAGGCTACACTCCCACCAGCAGTGGATAAGTGGTCTTTTTTCCTCACAGCCCCTCCAGAATTTGTTATTGGTTGATTTCTTGGTAATAGCCATTCTTTCTGGTGTGAGGTAGAATCTTAGTGTTGTTTTAATTTGTGTCTCTGGAATGATCAGTGATGTTGAACCTTTCTTCATATATTTATTGCTGTTTGAACTTCTTCGTGTGAGAAGTCTATATTCACCTCAGATGCCCATTTTTGATTGAGTCTTTAAGTTTGGGGGCAGTCTGCTTTTTTTTTCAATACTTTATATGTTCTAGTTACTAGTTCCTTGCCTGAGGGACAATGTCTAAATTTTTTTCCTACTCTGTGGGTTGACTTTTTACCCTGTTGTTGATTTCTTTTGCTGTGCACAAACTTTTTAGTAGGATGAGATCCCACTTGTTGATTCTTTATAGTGTTTCCCACGCAGCCAGGCTTTTGTTCATGACGTCTTTGCCCACATCCATGTCTTCAAGAGTTCTACCTATTCTCCCTTCCTGCAGATTTAGTGTTTATGTTTTAATATTTAGGCCTTTGATCTGTTTTGTGTTTAGTGCAAGGTGATAGACATGGGTCTAAATTTTAGTCTTCAGCATGTGGAAAGCCAGTTTTTGCAACATCATTTTAAGTAAAAGATAATTTATAATTAAGTTTATTTGTACAATTTAGATATGCATAATGATTACACTTGTAGGGAATTTGTACCTGTACATGATATATCTTAGTTGCTTTTTTCTTCATTCCCTTCCCCCTTTTCAAACCCTCTTCTCCTTATTTACAAAGGTTTGTATCCATTTTAAAGTCATTTTTTCTCATTTTTTCCTTTCTCTCCCATCCACCCCAAACTCCCCTTTCCCTTTGAACAATTACTTTCTATTTTACAATATTTAGAATTCATTTTGGTTCTTCTTTACACTTTCTATTTCTCGTATCAGAGAGACAGTGTGATATTTACACACGTGCATCTGATTTGTTTCACTTAAGAGTATGCTCTCAGGGTCCATCCATTTAGCTAGAAATGTCTCAGGTTTATCCTTCTTTATGGCTGAATAGTGCCCCACTGTATAAAAACCTCACATCTTAATGCATTTATCGGCTGATGGATGTTTTGGGGTGTTTCCAAAATTTAGCTATCACGAAGTATTCACTACCATTTATTAAAGAGGCTATCTCTCTTCCAGTAATGGTGTTTGGGCCCTTTGTCAAAGCTAAGCTGGCTGAGTGTGTTTGGAGTTGTTTCTGCATCTTTTTATCTATTTCATTGGTCCTTGGAGGTTTTTTTTTTTTTTTTTTTTTTTTTTTTTTGCCAGTAACATGCTGCTTTTATTACAGTAGTTTGGTAGCATAATTTCAAGTCAGGGATTGTGATGCCCCATGCCTTGTCTCTGTGTCACAGAATGGTTTTTGCTCTTCTAGGTTTTTTCTGGCTCCAGATGAATTTTAGGAATGTTTGCTGTGGTTCTTTGAGGTATGATAATGGTATTTTCATTGGGATTACTTTAATTCTTATAATAATTTTGGGAGTATGGCCATTTTCACTATATTAGTTCTTTCTACTCAAGAACAAAGGATATCTTTTCATTTTCTGATATCCTCTTCCATCTCCTTTTACAGAGCACTGTAATTTTCAATGTACAGATCCTTTACATCCTCTGTTAGGTTGATTCCCAAGTATTTCGTTTTTGTTTTGGATGCTATTGTGAAGGGTGTGGGTTTCCTAACTTCTCTCTCAGTGAGTTTGTTGTTTGCCTATAGGAATGCTGTTGAGTTTTGAGTGTTGACTTTGTATCCACCTATGTCTTCTTCAATCTCTTTTTCAGAGTGCTATAGCTTTCATTATGGAGATCTTTTACCTTCTTTGTTAGGTTAATTCCTGAGCATGTAATTTTTCTTGATTAATTTCTCTTGATGTAACTTTTCTTGATTGTGAGTGGTATTGTTTTCCTTTCTTGGTGGGTTCATTACTGGAGTATAGGAGCCCTTCATTTCTGTGTGTTGAGTTCTGCCTCCTACTATCTTGCTGCGTTTGTTTTTTAATTTTTAGGAGTATTTTGATGGAAGTTTTTGGGCTTTGCATATTAAGGATCCTGTCATGTATAAATAAAGACATGAGTAGTATTTATTTCTATTGCTGAGGCTAGCTATGTAGTTCAGGCTGTCCTTGGATTCACTCTGTAGCTCAGACTGGCCTCAAACTCATGATGATCCTCTTGACTCAGCCTCCTGAGTGCTGAGGCTATAGGCAGTGCCACCACGCCCGGCTTCAGGCCAAAGCTTTGAGTACTTCACTGAATAGGAGTGGTGATGGTGGACACCCTTACCTTGTTACTGATTTTAGAGGAAAAGCCTTCAGTTTTAACCCCCATTTAACACAATGTTGGGTATTTGTTTGTTGTAAATGGCTTTTATCAAATTGAGATAAGGTCCTTTCTTACCTATTTTCTTCAAGATTTTTATCATGATGGATATTTGATTTTGTCAGAGCCTTTTTCTTTGTCTATTGAGATGCTGGTGGGATTTTTCTTCTTGCTTCTATTTATATGAGGTAGTACATTTGTTGATTTGTGTGTGTTGATACCTCCTTCCATCCCTTGGATGAAATCTACTTGGTCATGATAGATGATCTTTTAAATGATTTGTTGCATTCTCTTAAGCAGTGTCTTGCTAAGCATATTTGTGTCCATGTTCATTAAAAAATTCCACCTATAGTTTTCTTCCTTTCTATTTTTCAGTTGAGTTCTTTCCCGGGTTTGGAATCATGGTAATGCTGGCACCCACAGATAAGTTTGGCAGAACTCTTCTCACTTCAGTTTCATTAGAGTCATGTTGGTGTTTGATTGTTTTATGAAATTCTTGTAGAATTCAGTGAGGAATCTGTCAGATCCTCGGCTTTTCTTGGTTGGTAGGCTTTTTATTACTGCCTCTACTTCATTGCCCATTACTGGATTATTATTATATCTTCTTCATTCACTTTTGGTAATTTGTATGTATCAAGAAATATATTTCTTTAGGGTTCTTCAAGTCATTTGAAGTAGTTACTAATAATCTTCTGGATTTCAGTAGTGTCTGCTGTGATTTCACCTTTTCCATTTTCAGTGCAGTTTTATTGGTCTTTTCCCTCCTCGTTGTTAGGTAAGATCGGTGAAAGGGTTGTGTCTTTTTTCACAGAACCAACTCTTCAGTTCACTCGTTGATTCCTTGTATTGTTTTTTGTCTCACTTTCACTATGTTCTGATCTTTATAATTCCCTTCCTTGAGCTAGCTTTGCATTCGATTGTTCTTGTTTTGCGAGGACTGTGAGGTGCCTCATCAGGTTATTTCGCTCACTGTTTTCAGGTGTGACCATTCACAGCTTTAGACTTCCTCTTGGGACTGCTGTTGTTGTGCCCCTTCAGTGGAATATACTGATGCCAGTATGTTGTACTGGCATTGCCATTTGATTCTAGGAATTATCTAATTTCTTTCTGGATTTCTTCTGTGATCCACTGGTTATTTAGGAGTATATTGCTTAATCTCAGTGTGCTTGAATAATTTCTGTGGTTTCTTTTGCTATTGATTTATAGTTTTATTGCACTATGATCCAATAGTGTGAATGGAATAAATTTAATTTTGTATTTATATAATCATGCATTGCAGAACAGTGTATGATATATTTTGGAGAAAATTCCATGTGCTGTGGAGAAAAATATATTCTGTTGTTGGTTTGGGCACTATGCATATATTAAGTTCCTTTGTTTGAAGATGTAACTTAACTTTTATATTTCTTGCCTGATTTTTTGTGTAGTTCACATATTTATTTGTAATAGTGGGGTAATAAGATCCCACACTATAATTGTGTCAATGTTTAGCTGATCTTTTCTATTCAGCAGCATTTATTTCTGAAGTTGGGCATGCCAGGTTTTGGTGCATGTAATTGTTATTTCTTCTTGTTGAATTATTCCCCTAGTCAATATGTAGTGGCCTTCTTTGCCTCTTCTGATAAGGTTTGATTTAAGTCCATCTTGCCTGAAAATAGGATAGCCACTCTTGCTTGTTTTTGGGTTCCTATTACTTGGCATACTGTTTTTCATTCTTTGATTTTTAGGCTATGAATTTCTTTTTGGATTAAATATAGCTCTTAAAAACAACATACTGTTGAGTTTGTTCTTTTAATCTAATCTGCTAGTCTATGTCTTTGAGTGGGAGTTGAAACCATTCACATTGATAGTTATTACTGAAAAGTATGAGTTATTCCTGCAATTGCGTTATTTTCCTGTTGACTATTCCCCCTCCTGCTTAACTTCTCCCTCTGTCTGGTACATTTATTCCACCAGACTTGTTGGCATTGTTAGCTTCATTATCTCTTTCTATGGTGTCCTCGAGAAATGTTTGAAGTACTGTTTTGGTAGGTATGAATTTTTTAAGGTGCTCTTTGTCATGGAAAAACTATATTTCTCTATTAATTTTGAAAGATAGTTTTTCAGAGTATATCATTCTGAGTTGGAAGTTGTTTTCTTTTAAAGATTGAAACTCTTCCCTCTAAGTTCCTTTAGCCTTTAAAGTTTGTGAAGTCTGCTATAATTCTAATGGGTTTACCTTCACAAGGAATTCATTTGCTTATCTCTAATAGCTTTTAAGATTCTATCCTTGAATTGGATTTTTTAGGGTTTGACCATAATGTGTTGTGGAGTTCTTTCCTGCTTATGCCTGTTTGGAGTTCTATATATGTCTAATTTATCTGTATGTTAAAATCCTCTTCCATGTTTGGAAAGTTTTCAGCTGTTACTTCTGTAAACAGGTTTATATTCCACTTATGCTGTCTTCTGATTTTTCACTAGTCTCAATTAGTCTTAGGTTAATCTTCTTCACATCACCTAGTGACTGTTGGACTCACTTTTCATGTTCTTTTGCTTTTAAGGTGTATCTGAGCAATTCCACTTGCTCCAGCTATTCCTCTTCTAGATGTCATTCCAAAAGAGTGAATGACAGCTATTATAGTGATATGTGCAGACCCATGTTTATAGCAGCATCGTTCACAATAGCTAAAACCCGTATGTCCATCATCATCAGGTGAGGGAATAATCAAAAAATGGTATTGGCACACAATGGAGTAATACTCTGCTGTGAAGAAGAATAAATTTGAGTCATTTGTAAGAAAATGGATGCACCTTGAGATCACAATATTAAGTGAAATAAATTAGACATACAAGTTTAAATATCACACGGTTTCTTTTCCCTTTCTTTCAGTTATATACCTAGAGGTGGGGTTGCTGATGTATATGGTAATTCTATTTTTAATTTGTTGAGAAATTGCCATACCATTTTCTATAGTGACCATATCATTTTACAATCTTACCAACAGTGAACAAGTGTTATATATTTCTTACAGTCTACCTATTTATGATATTTCTTCTTGGAGTTTTCCCTTATGAAATACATAGTGACCTTCTTTATCTCTTTTAATGAATTTTGCTTTAAGTTCACTCTGTCTGCAAATAGAATAGCTATATCTGCTTTTTTCTTGGTTCCTGTCTCATGGAGTATTTTTTTTTTTTTTTCTATCCTTTGACCTTCAGTCTGCGAATTTGTTTTTTAGTTAAATGTGTTTCTGGTATGGAGCATACTGTTGGGTCTTGTTTCTTGATCCGCTTTGCCAGTTTGTTTCTTTTGGTTGGTGAATCAAGACCATTTACATTGATGGTTAGAACTGATCACCATCAATATTTATTGGCTTGTCCTTGTCATATAGTTTTTCTGCTAATAGTTCCCTGTCTTTCCCCTTAGTTTAATTTATTTCCCTGCCTAGTGGCTTCTTTTTATTGGTACTTTTGGAATTTTGGTCTCTGTTATCTCTTTCTAGAATATCTTTCTGAATACTTTGTAGAGCTGCTTTGGTTGTCATGACTTTCTTCAGTTGTTCTTTGTCATGTAGATATCTTATTCTGAATTGATTCTGAAAGATAATTTTGCAGGATACAGCAATCTGCATTGGAAATTTTTTTCTTTCAGGACTTGAAATATTCCACTCCAAGGTCTCCTTGACTTAAGGGTTGGTGTTGAGAAGTCTGCTGTGTTTCTGATGGGCTTTCCTTTAGAGGTGATTTGTTTCTTTAGCAACTTTTAATATTCTATTCTTGTCCTGAATTTCTGGAATCTTGGTTATTATATGCCTTGGTACAGATTTATTTTGATTATAGCTACTTGGAGTTCTGTATGCATCACTTATTGTAGGTCAAATTTTTATCCATATTTGGAAAGTTTTCCGCTCTTACTTCTGTGAACAGATGTTTTTTATGTCATTTGTGCTGACTCTTGCTTTTTCATTGACTCTGATCAACCTTATGTTTTTCTTCTTTTTGGGGAGGGTACCAAGAATGAAACCCAGGACCTTAGACTTGCCAGGCAGGTGGTGCTTCACTGAGTTTAACCTCCAGCCCATGTTGCTCTTCTTTGGAAAAGAATTGTTTGATTTTTTTTTTTCATGGCCCCTTGCTAGTTTTAAGAGATCTTTCTTTTTATGATTGCTAACTGAGCTCCTGTCCTTTAGGTCTGATATTCTGTCTTCAATCAGCAATAATAATGTCATCAAGCAAAGCCTAGAAACTGACTGTGGTAACTGCTAGTTTGTTATCTCTAAACACAGAAGCAAGATCTGTAGTTGTATAACAGCCTCCAACATAACCCAGAAACTTGAATTCAGTGAGTTTTCCCTTTGTAGAGTGATTTTATCCTGTGTGGAAGGGCAATGTAAGAGTGATAGGGGACAAAACAGATTAATAACTAAGGAGAAATATAGTAGAAGCAAGGCTGAAGGACAAAGGATGATCATCTAAGCTTTGAGAAGCTGGAGAAGAGAATAGGAGAGAAAGACTGAAGGAGAAAGCAAACAAATATTGAGGCGAACTAGAAAGACTAGAGACAATGTTCATTCACATGGAAACATTAGAAAGTCAAGAAAGACCATTGAGGGGAGATGAAACAGAGAAGACAAACCAAACAATAAACCTCAAAACCTAAAAAAATCCCCTTTTCCCCGAGAAAAGGAAAGCAAAAAGAAAATTCCTCTGCCCTCCCCCGCAGCTCTGTGTTAGTCCCCTAGTCAGAGCTGGAATCCTTACCGAGTAACCTTGCCAAGTCTGCAGTAGGATTACTGCTGTCTGTGGGGCTGATCTTGGCCTCACCACTGACTCCTCTAACATGCACTGGTCATAGGAAAGGTGGAGTGAGTGCCTTTGTGCCATCACTGTCCAAGGCTGTTTATGTACTGGTGCTGCCGGCCGCAGAGCAGGGGGCTGCTTCCAATCCTTTTTAGCTAGGGCTAAGCCTGGCTTTGGGGAGCCACTGGAACTGAGTCTGGGTGGTCCCATCTCCTACTTCTTAGAGAATTTCCCCTGGTCTGCTGTCCATCTGCCATCTGTCTGATGTGACTGGATGGCCTTTCCCTCATTCCACTCTGGGATGTTGACAGCGAAGTGACCCTGGTGCTATTCTGCTGCTGGAGTTCAAGCCCCGAGTCCTTTAACATGAAATGCTGATCCTGCACTTGACCATGTGCTGGGGGCCGCTCTCCTTCACTCCCCAACTGCTGACAGGGCTTGTGGGGGTGCTCGGGAAACGGTATCTCTTGTTCTCACTGCTGCTTCTGACTGTACATGACTCTCCCAGTCTGCATCTGTCTCTGTCTCCCAGTGAGTCCCAGAGTTGCTTTTGCTGCCTCCCTGATCACTAGGTCAGCTACAGTGCTCTAGCCAGGCTGCATGGTCTCTGGTCTGCAGTGGTGAGCTATTTCTTCTGCAGCAATGAATGCTATTTTCTTCTTCTCCTTTGTCAGTTCCCTCATGGTCTCTGTGTGCCCTCATTCCTTTTGGTTTCTTCCTGGACTGTTATTTTCCAGATTCTCAGCACTTTTTCCTGGAGAAACAGAATTGCAGACACTCAGCACTCTACTATTTCCTCCCTCAATTCCTCCCCAGGAACACATCACACGATGACGATCATAAATCCCAAGTGCAAGAAAAGAACCAGGTACACATCCAAAGGTGACAGTGGGGGCGAGCTATACTTCCAAGCCAACCACCTGCCTTTGTAATAAAAAGAAAAACAAAAGCAAAAAGCAAACCAAAAATGAAATGCATGAACACTTCTCAAACAACTTCCAAACTCAGATCCAGAGACAGAGACCAAGCCCCTGACCTATTTCTCACTCTTCTCACCTCAGCTTCATTTCCCACCCACCTTAAATGCATTTTTGACATGAGAAAATTTCAACTTTACTGGTATGTAGCCCCACTGTAAGACAAGGAGCCTCTCTGTAATGTCACAGTTCATTTCTGGGCTTTCTATTGTAGCCCAGTAGTCTGTATGCAAGTTTTCAGGCCAGTCTCATATTTTTTGGATTACTATAGCTTAGTAATTTATTTTGGAATCAGAGAGTATGAGGTATCCACATTTGTATTCTCTTTTGAATAATTTTTAAGATATTTGGTATGTTTTGATATTTCATATGAATTTTTAGATGACTTTTTAAAGTTTACTAAAAATGTCATTAGGACTTCAATATGAATTGTATTAAGCCTGTAGATTACTTTAGGTAGAGTTGACACCAGTGTTAAGTACTGTAATATATAAACATGGAATGTCCACTTATTTGCATCTTCTTTAGTTTCTTTCAGCAATATTTTGTAATTTCCAGTCACAAGTCTTTTGCCTCCTTTATTAGGTTTGTTCCCAAGTATTTTATTCTTTTCTTTGCTAAAGTAAATGGAAAGTTTTCCCTTCAAATTCCTTTCCCGATTCTTCATTGTTGGTGTGTAGAAACATCACTGATTTTGTGTATTGGTTGTGTGTCCTTCAACTTTGCTGAGTTTCTTTATTCATTCTAACAGATTTTGTGTGTGAAACATTTCTACAAATAAGATAATTTCATCTGTGAACAGAGATGATTTTTCTGTTTCCTTTCTGATTCAGATGCCTTTTGCTAGGCTTTGGAAAACTAACCCCCAGAGACCCGTGTATTAAAGCTTGGTCCTGAGCCTGAGGCACTGCGAGACAGTGGAAACTTCACCATGTAGGCCATCATGTGAGGTCTTCCTGTCATTAAGGACGGGTGCTTGGAGGACAATGTGGCAACCCAAGCTTTCCCCCTGCCCTCTTGTTTATTCCTGGTTATGAAATGAATAGCTTTCCTCCACCTTGTGCTCCCTTCTCTGATATGCTGCCACAGGCCCAAAAGCAGCAGGGCCAATCAACCATGGACTGCAGTCTTCAAAACTGTGAGCCAAATAAACCTTTCCTACTTATAAGTTTATTATCTCAAGTATTTGTTATAGTAATGAAAGTGCTAATGCACTGTTCGTTTTTCTTACCTAATTGCTCTAAGATTTCTAATATATTGAATAAAGAAGTATGCCTAGTAATCAGTGGTTGGAGGTCAGACATTATGAATTTTACCTTTTTGAGTGACAGGAATGTTTCTGTATTATTTAAGACTTCTTGACCTTTGTTTGGCTTGCAATTAAGTTATTTGGAAACTATTTATTTGTTTATGAGACTTACTGTGAAGCTTTATTAGGTTGGATTAGAGCAGACTTTAGGAATAACACAAATCCTTCAGATTTCTGGCCATCTGACCTGTGAATTCTAGCAGTTCTGATTTCTCTGAATTCTCAAATCATTCTCATCTTTGGAAGACAAGTAAGTTTGTTTGGTTTTCTACTCCTTGTGTTGTGGCCAGGAAATTCTCTCTAGCTACTAAACTAATATAATAATAGAATTTATTTGTTTTATCTCTTTTAGGAATTGCCATCTTTTTACCACCTGTTATCCACTATGTTAAAACTGTTTTGTATGTTTTTCAGTTGTTTCAAGTAGGATTTTAAGTTATTTCTGGTGTGTTATTCTATCGTGATTGAAAACAGAATTTTCTGCTGGGCATCGTGGTGCCTGTTTATAATCCCAGCACTTGGGAGGCTGAAGCAGGAGGAGTGCCATGAGTTCAAGGCCAGCCTGGGTTATATAAATGAGTTCAAGCCCAACTTGCACTACATAGTGTGACCCTGTCTCAACCGTCCTGTCTTGGTTACTTTTTTCTCATTGCTGAGACAAAATACCCAACATCCAAAATGAAGAAGGAAAGGTTTATTTAGCTTACAGTTTGTGGAGGTTTCAGTCCATACTTGGCTGGTTGTGAGGCAGAGTGGCACATGGCAGAGGGCAAACTGTTCAGGGCAGCAGAGCACAGCAAAAACAACCAGCAAAAGGGAGAAATGGCTGCAAGCAGCCTCCTTTTCTCCCCTACATTGTAAACAGCCTACCGGCACCCAGGGGGTGTGTAGCTCTCACACAGACTCCATGACCTCCTCTTCCATAGGCTCAGGATGTATACAAAATAAGCACTCTGGCTTCCTGCTGAATCACTCAGTTAAACCTCCAGATTGCCCAAGTTGACACAATGTATCAACCATAACACCTCCCTACCAAAACTAAACACCCAGCTTTCTCTTTTCTCTGTATCTTATAATTCTTAGTAATTTTCATATGAAGCAAATGCTTTATTTACTGAAATGAGTTATTTTAAGAAGAATGAGATTTTTCATTCCTAAATTAAAACTATATCAAATTAAATATAGATTGCATAAATTTGAATACTCAAATAGGGAAACTGATTTCCTAGGATCTAGTCAATACAGAGTCTCTTTGGCAACTTTGATGTACAAAACATATCTCATGCACATCCCAAATACACAGACACACTCACATACACAAATACTTCAAAAGATGCCTAAAGGAAATGGAGCTAACTTTGTTCCTAATGTTTCTTTGAGAAAAGCAATAATTAACATTACAGAGAGGCAAATTTGTGGTCAGTATAGGGAAGAACTTCTGTTGTTCTAAAATATGCTAATGGGATACCCTAATGGAAATGGGAGGACTAAGAGAGTTGACTCATACTGCCGGTGTTCAAGGGTGGGTTTGGAGGACACTTGTTGAAGAAGTTGTTTAGGAGTGCAGGTGACTGTGAACAAGATGAGGAGTTCAGGAGACAGAGAATTGGCTTAGGTTAGAAAAAAATGCCTGAATATTTTCTAAAAGTTTTTGTGATGCTATTACTTGGAGAGATTTGGAAAGAACACATTGTTTGCATTAATAATATATATTCTCAAGATAAAGTATACAAGCCACAAATAACAGCAGTGGCAGCAATAACAACAATGAGAAATTAGTATAAGTTTAGTTGTAGTTAATTAAAACCTGGTTTCTATAGTATATTTACATGGAGACCTTCTCCTTTCATACAAACGAAATGATGATATAAAGTTAGATGTCCTGTGTTTTATTAAAGAACAGATGAAAGATAACCACAGATAAAAGGCTCACAGTGGTTTTTTTTGTTATACTACATATTTTTATCTTCATCGAAGTTGGTCAGCTTACCAGATGTAAGAATGCAAGATTAATCAAACATTAAAGAGAATAAAAAATAAAGACAAAAAATTATAAATGATACAGAATTTCACCAAACAAGATGATGGGAATTCAACAATGCAGTGTTTCAAGTAAAGAAATAAAGATTATAGAGCTGGGGAGTAGCCCAGTGGGGGAGCACTTGTTTAACATATATGAGGTTCAATCCCAAGCCCTACACACACACACACACACACACACACACACACACACACACATACACAAAGACACAGACACAGACACAGCATACCTAAATGCTGAAGTGCTTTTATTATTCCAGTTGTATATAAAGATGTGCATATGTGTATAATTTGATGGCACTTTAATCATCAACTTGGATTTCTCTTTTGAGTTCCCACCTCACATATTTAAGTGCCACTGGACAGCTCCACATGCATGTTCTACAGCTATCCGAAACTTACTATTTGAAATGCAGACTTCCATCTTCTCTCTCAAACTGGGCCCTTTTTGAGTATTTCATTTCTTAGCAAATGATACTACCGCTCACCCAATTTTCTAAGCCTAGAAAACTGATTTTCTTCCTTAGTTTTTATTTTCCCTTATTCGTGGATTTCACCAATCATGAAGGTCTCTGAAATTCTTTTGAAATCCGTTTAGTTTTGTCTGCTGTATTGGTTAAATCTATTTCAAGTGCTACCTTATTGACCACACTGTGCTTCCATTGATATTTTGGATTCCAGTACAACTCTCCTGCAATTAATCCTCCAGCCTGTAACATGATCTATCTTTCTCATCTTTTTCAGTTACTTTCCTGAAATCAAGCCAAAAACAAAAAGTCTTAACTTTCACCACTAGCCCAACGATGGGAGGCAAACTCTTTTGTCTACGTTCTTACCGTGAAAGCCCCAAGTTTTACTTTTGCTGCTTCATGCTGCAGCCATTTGAAACATTTAAACCTTTAAATTTGCTGTGTTTTCTCTTTGACTTCCAAATCTTTTCATATGTAACAGCCTGAACATTTTACCTGATCTTATCTTTCATGTGTCAGCCTCACACTTTACCTCTCCAGAAGATACCCTTCTTCCAAACTGGATTCACGACTCTATGTTTACTTCTGCAGTGTCCCGTATTGGTGCCATTTCTGAGAAGCTCACTTGCCCAGTGGCCCACAGGGATGAAGTATCAGAACCAGTTTCTAAAGCCAAAACTTCTGGCTCCTACTGAGGGCAGACTGAGGGCCTAGTCCATTACTCTATTGCAGCCTATTAGTACCTGAAAGTTAGGGGTCAGCCTGGGGTGGGAGCTGCTTTGCCTGTATAGTGACCTTGGCTTTTGGGTCTCAGAAGCAGAAAACAGAAGTTTTAAAGCATGTTAGTGAGCAACAAAGAAGGTAGATTTTTCGGAGGAGGGTACACTTGGGGGAGTTCCAAACAGGCAGGACCTATATAGATGTCTGCCTGAGGTGCAGAGTGGGTTTTCCATTTGAGGCTTTGGAATTTAAGGAGGGGGTGGGGGTTGGTGGCAGCTAATGGGGTTCCTTTCCAATGGGGTATGAGTCTCCATTCTTGCGTCTTTGGGAAGGTGAGTTTTTGAAGTTATACAAACTAGTTGGAACCACCATGGTGACCAAAGCCCATTTGGCAGCAGTACAGATGCACACAAGTGAGATTTAACTGGGCCCCAGGTTGCCAACGATCTACTGAGGGCTCATGCCTCAAGGTGTGCCTCTGTAAGGTCTAAGGCCCAGTAGGTGAGGGGGAGTTTGCAAAGTGGCCCAAAGTACTATTCTCAGGATGCATGGGCATGGAAAGCTCAGGAAACCTAGACCATGGCCTTTCTTAGAATTTTTGTCTTAAACCCTGCTTGTAGTTCCCCTTTTCTCTTAAGGCCTTCTTAGCAGTTTCCCAGCTCCAGCTCACTTCTGGCTAAATACTTACTCTATCAGTGTGCTCAATGTATCTGATCAAATCTGTGATCAGGTAAAATTTTGCTTTTTCCAGTGCTCTAAAAATTCCTCTATGGGCTCATTCCCTTTTCTTCGTACATGTTCCCTGTTTCTCGCTTACTCTTCATTTCCCTCCTATCTGGGAAGCTTATTCCTTTTAGAGACTCTGCTGCATAATATGAAGCATTCTCTGGTTGACCCTTCCTCTTGTACGTGCATGGTACTTAGCCTTTCCCATGGTTGTGAGGTTAATATTCCCTGGAAATGTCTCAGCATTTGTGCATCTCATTGTTAAAAAGTGAGCTTCTCAAGGGCAGAGATTTATCTCAGTCGCTTCTACATCCTTGACACTCAGTGCAGTGACTAAGAGTAGATTCAGTATGTTTTGAACCACTTCATGAAAGCACATGTTAATAATCCTCAAGCACTTATTTCTCAGTTTTTCCTTTGTGATGGTTTGCAAGCTGCTGCTCTTATCCCCAGACATAGTGTGACCTCCCTTTGCCCAGTAAAGGCCTCTGTAGAACTTCTCAGGGGTTCTACTCCCAAGACCTCTCTACTGCTGCGAGGTTTTTGCACAACTTTTAATTGCCGCATGGTGGTTTCATTTCTGATTTCTCTCTTTACATACACAATATGAAGATGTAATGGTTTAATATAAGCCTCTCATGTCTCTAGTACACACAACCCCCCCCCCATAGCACACCTTCCTTTTCTTTTCTTCTCCAAGCTGGGAAAGTGACAGCTGCATAATAAGGGGGAGGGAGATGGAGCCTGAAGACAGCACTTTTATTTAAAACATGGCTCAGGTTCATCAGAAGTGACCAAGTCTCTATAGTTGAGTGACATGGCGCTTGAACTTCCTTTGCATCTTGTGCAGGGAGTGTCTCTTGTAGATTAGGCGATGGGGTCAGAGGAGCTGTGCTGAAGATGGAGTGTATTTTTCCTCCGTGCTGTCTGGACACAGACACACACAATACCCTAACCCTCGTGGTTTGCCACATGCTGTAGTAACTTAGGTTTTTTTCCACTGATGCAAAATCAAGTGGTCAGTGTGCATGGTAGTAAGAAAATCCTATGGCTTTAAATCTCAGAATAATCATGAAACTCTCCTGACATGTTCTTTCAACTGTCCATCTCCTTTTTTCTTTTCCCATTACCCAGAGAATAACAAAACAAATATTTGATCCCTGTTTGGAGTTGGTGAAAATAATATGAATTAGAGACAAGGGCTCTTGGGTGAGAATCCTTCTTTTACCATTTATTAGTGGTGGAAACTTGGAAAAATGGTACAATTATTCTGAGGCAGTTTTCTCAGCCATAAGATGGATTTAAAACCATATATATCACAGTGGTTGAAAGGACTTCAGGGAAAAAGACAACACTGATTTCTGAGGGGTTTATCCCAGACCCTGCCAGTTTCCTTCTCCTCTCCGCCTCTTCTCTTCCCGACCTATTGGGTCAGTTGTTAATGGGCCGTGATTCCTATATTGGGAATACAGGAAAGGTGAAACGTAAGGTATCCATGTGATAGTCTTGTCCTTAGGAGTAGGAATCATAAACTTAAAGTGGTAGGGAGAGTTTTAGTATTTTCACTAAAGCCCACCAATAAATCTTATAATAGAATTTTCAGGTAGCTCTTAAAGCTTCTTTGTTTTAGTTCATTCTTTGTCCTTTTTGCAGCAGAGAATGCTGAGCCCCCCCCCACCCCATTTCATTTTATTAGTTGCCCAGGTAATAGTTTCTGTTCCAGTTCCCGTTGGTCCTGTCTCTTAGGAACAGCTGGTCACCGTGATACATACCTGTTCACTATGATGCACATTGTATAAAGCAACCCCCAATTGACAAGCCATTCTGCGTCTGTACTTCCTGCTTGCTTATCCCATATAAGCCCTAGACCACCAGCGATCAGGGCCTGGTATTCTGGCAATGATCCAAATCAGTGCTCGTCAGTGTCAGTAAATCTGCCTCCAAATCCTGTGTTTCTGCTTGCTGTTGCCCATTGAAATCAAGAAAGTTAGCTGAGTACTCTAGACCCTAAATCAGTTTGTTAACTCTGGCTGCTCATTTGAATTACCTAGGGCCATTTACAACAGTTATTATTTTCAATTTGAGAGTGGACACTTTTTATTAACTGACAAGAGCATAAAAATACCCTCAGTTCATCCTTCTAATGAGCCCTTGGGTCTGCTCTTCTCTATTCCCAGCATCTCCACCTTCACAGAGTGGGCAGTCTTTTCCTTTATTCCTCCTTGTGGACAAAATGCTATAATCTGAAGGGCCACAGGAAATTATTTGACTCTTTGAAGTGTTTTCCTACAGTGTAGATCTCACAAACCAGATCTTCCATGTAGGTGGTGCCATATTTACCAAGAGATTGAGACTTACATTATCTGCCAGGGTAATTCACATCGATTTTGCCATAGCCATGCTTATAGATTATTTCATTGACCTACTTTAGGTTTGGTAATCTCATGCAACATTCAGGTCCACAATTCTCAGCATGTTCACTGAAGCCTTATTAAACTACAAGGGCGGCAGTGAAGGAGGGAGGTGAAGAAGCTGCAACAACCTGCAGATCTTTGGTACACAAAAGTTGCCGGCTTTTCTCACCGTTTTAGACCCTGCAGTTTCCATTCTGCGCATCTGTCTCTGTCCTCCTTGTGACACTGCCTGGCTTCTTCATACATGAGCTTTTTCTTAACCTTTTGAGGCATCTTTCTGGCGAGCTTCTATCTCAGGTGCTTTACCTTTGGATCTGTGAAATGTCTTTACCTTTGCTAAAGGGTTTCTGCCACAGCAGGAATCATTTTCCTCTCTTCGGCCCTCACCATGGTTCCAGCCGGAAATAAAAACAATTCCTTTTAAAGGTTTTAAAAGCACACAGCCGCTGGGCCTTAACAGTGACTAGAGATTTGCAGGAATAAGGCCCTTGTGTTAGTACAGAGACAAAATCCTCTGAGTTGTTGTAGAGATAATTGTAAACCTTAGCCTAAATCATGTCACATAATTGATGTTCATGGATTGTCTGATTGGTGTATAAATACCTTAAAAATGGAATAAATCAGGGGAAATTAAATTGATAAAATGTGGAAAGGATATATGTTATTTAAACTAATATCTATAAGCTTTATGACAAGATCCTCAGGGCAAAACAAACAGCAACAAATCCATGAATGTGAAAAATTCCAAAGCACAGAGCAAACCACTTTCTTTTGGAAGAACCCAGGTTGAGGAATATTGGAGAGCTTGGGAACTAGATTCAGTAAAGGGCTGAAAATCTGCACATCCTTTTCTAATTAGAGATGTCTACTGTAGTAGACTAAAAATCATAAAGATATGAATGCTAAATTCAAGGAAGCAACTAAAGAAGTGTATTTATTGGTGTAACTTGAAATATTAACTCCTTGGAAACTACTGATACCTATTTAGTCAGAAATGGAAAAGTGCTATCAGATAACACCTACCCCCCAGGGAGCCTCTGGATTGTGTCTGGTCCGCAGATGGAGGATAAGGCCTCCTCCCAGCCTGAGGGCCATCCTCCTAAGTACTCACTTGGCAGGCATCCTGGAAAAAGGTAGTGTTGTGAGGGCTGGGTTACCCTTCTCAGAGATCTCTATTGGACATGATAAAAAGAGAAAGAAAGGAAGAAAGAAAGAAAAAGGCACAAATTGTATACAATCCAATGTACATTTTAAAAGATGTACGAGTGAGTATTTGTGTAGCGGGTCAGATTTTCATTCTGTGAGATTCAATAGAAGAGAATTCTTCAAGTTAAGAATCTAGCTTACCGTTTTTAGCGATAGCCTGTGATCCAATAGGCATTACTTCTGAAGATTGTGATTTTATAAGCGTTGGAGGTTTTAGATGTCAGTAACCCATGTCACACTGGCTTAAAATAATTGCTGATAGTTATTTCAGAGTCCTTTAATACTGTTATTTGTAGGAATAAATCTGATATAGGCTGTTGCTGAAACCAGACTCCTTTTTTTCTTAATTGCAGCTGTAAACATCTATTGTCAATACACTGACAATAAAAGGTAAAACCTGAAAAGAACTCAGCCATTTTCTGAAACCAGCTAATTTGTATCTTCATACTAAGACTGCCCAAACAAATATGATTTTTAGTTTAAAGCATTATTGCACTTTCTCAAGGAGCAATTCCAAATTGCTCACCTCAACAGTAAAAGACTTCCTAGATCACATATGTTGATAAATTCATATTGTATCTTTGGATTCTTTTTAAAGTTTCACTTATGTCTTTTTTCTTTTTTTCTTTTAGCATAAAAAACACCATTGTGTTTACTAGTTAGGAAAAATCCCATTTTTTCACAGGCTTATTATTTTTGTTTTAAACTAGTATTGTCAAGAAATAGAGCAACATACTTCATACAACATACAAAATAAAGTGTACCTTTTCTAAGACTGGTTGTTTCTGAAACAAGGTTTATATTTTTTTTCAGAAAGATACTGAGACTCCATTTCTAGAAATGTAAATTTATAAATCTCCCCAGGAGACGTTTCATGTGCTCAAAAGTTATGATAACTTTTAATATTTTCTTTTTAATTTCTGCTCAATATGTGTCTTAAAGTGTTGGCCAAATGCTACTGCTAGCACCAGCAGGTATGGCTGTTCCTGGTCTGGAAGGGTCTCTGGGGCCCTGGAAGCCGTGACTTAGAGCAAGGGGTCATTTGGAGCAGATTCTGGTGTCCTCCCTGGCAGGGACTTGGGGTGGCGGGGAGGGATCTGCTGTATACTGGGGAAGCGTGATGGTCATAACTCAGGGTCCCACTGGGGGTGTGAGAGCTGGACTTCACACACCCTGAGTAGTAGGCCAAGCTTCCCTGTCACTATCCTGGGCTTTAGTCTGAGTGAAAGTATCACTAAAGAGCTAGAATCTGGACAATTTAAAATACTTAAACTTAGATAATTCAGACATAAATTTCTACCAAAATCATGATGCAATTTTTGTAAACTATACTGCCTATATTTCCTACCTTGATTACATGATTGCTCTACAGTTCATAGTTTTATTATTTTTCCATTAGAGAAGTAAATTAAGATGTGTTATATGCATATATGAACTCCCTACAGGGAATTAAGTGTCATGTACTGCAAACATGTACTAGTAGAAAAGAGAAGTGATTGTTTATTTCAAAATGTGATTGATACCACACTTTGCTTCAGTCTGTTTACTAAATAAAGCACAATGAAACAAATCAAGTGTGAACATGAGTGGGTGAGGAAGAAATATAATATCATATAGGATATGTTATATATATATCTCTGTATAGATTTAAGGAAATATTTTATTCAAGCCTAAATACAATTAGAAAATCATGGTGTATTGCTATGAAAGAAAAATCTCAGAATTATTTTATTATAATATTGCAATTTTAAAAACTAAACATCACTGCTATATATAAATAATAGTATATAAAAGTAGAAAGATTGCTTCTCCTGTGTTTTTTTTTCAGGACAAATTTATAGCACAGAGTTCTAAATTGCCTTGTTTATCAGAATTTTCTTAATTTTACTTTTTGTAAAAAAATATTTGTGATTGGGAAAAAATCCTAGCTGGCTGTCCTTCAGACAAAGGTCTTCTATCTAGAACATACAAAGAATTAAAAAACATGTATCTGTCCAAATTCAAAGACCCAATCCAGAAATGGGCATCTGAGATGAATACACAATTCTCAGACAAAGAAATACAAATGGCAAACAAATACATGAGAAAATGTTCCACATCCTTAGTCA